>APFE030514842.1:0-75842 GCA_000404065.3 Pinus taeda
AAATCTCCAATGTATTTCTTTTGAGAAAGAAATATGGATTTTGGATGTTGGGTTACTTCAATGCCAAGATAGTAATGAACATAGCCCAAATCAGTCATTTCAAAGATTTTTCCTAATTCTTTCTTTAAGGATGCAATATAACTTTCATTGTTCCCTGTCATTAAAAGGTCATCTACATATACCACAAGATATACAACTGTTTTTCCAACTTTCTTGACAAAATAAAGTTGCATCATCAAGATCAAAATGATTGAAGTTGAGTTTCAGAAGATGCTCAGTTAGCTTTTCATACCAGGCTCGTGGTGCTTGTTTGAGGCCATACAAGGACTTCACAAGTTTGCATACTTTATGTTCATGTCCTTTCACAACAAATCCTTCAGGCTGGGACATAAAAACATTTTCTTTTAGATCTCCATTCCAGAAGGCAGTTTTTACATCATTTGATGGACTTTCCAACCGTTCTGAGCTGCTAGTGCAAAGAGAGTCCGGATGGTAGCCCATTTCGTTGTGGGGGCAAAAGTCTCCTCATAATCAACCCCTTCCTTCTGTGCAAAACCTTTTGCCACAAGCCCAGCTTTGTGCTTGTCAAGTGAGCCATCAGCTTTGTACTTGTTCTTGTAGACCCACTTGCAGCCAATTGGTTTGGTTCCAAATGGAGGATCAACCAGCTTCCAAGTGCCGTTCTTTATGAGGGCATCATACTCCTTTTGCATTGCTTCTTTTCATTCATCATGAGAAGCAGCTTCTTTAAAGGAAGTTGGTTCAAAATCTGTAGACAAGTTCAATTCACAATCATAAGAAACATCCATATCAATAGGTGAATTAGAGTCATCTACATCACCTCCATTTTGTCGATTTGCATTTATGGTTCCTGTTTTTTCAATTTCATCAGGATGAACACTTTCAAGTGTCTTTGTCAGCCACGGATGATGGTCCAGGCTGCTCTGTTGATTGAGTTGGGAGTGAATCAAGATTGAGTCTCCCAATTCTATCAATTACATCACTTAAAGCATCATCCATTGTTGGAGTTTCAGACGGGGGAGAGTATTCTTCAGAAGAAGATTCCACATGTTGATCTAGTATAGGAATCCCCCCTTCAAGATGTGGAATCTGATTTTCAAATTCTTGAAATGATTTCATTTTTGCGAATCTATCCAAGCGATCAAGTTGCCGCTCAACAACATTGTCAGATTTGGATGATTCAAGAAAAATTACATCTCTAGATATAACAAACTTTTATTTTCTTCATCATAGAGGCGGTATGCTTTGGAGGTATTTGAATACCCCAAGAAAATACACTTACGACTTCTAGCACCAAGTTTGTTTCTATGTACCTTTGGTATCAAAGCATAACAGGTGGAACCAAAAATCCTGAGATGTTTGACCGAAGGAACATGTCCATACCACAATTCATAAGGAGTCTTGTTTCTTATAGCACTAGTTGGACATCTATTCTTTATATATGCAGCACATAAAACAGCATCAGCCCAAAACATTATCTTTACATTTTTGAAAAAAAACATGGATCGTACCATATTCAAAATTGTTCTGTTCATTCTTTCAGCTACACCATTCTGTTGGGGATTATAAGGCACAGTTGTTTGATGTTTAATCCCATGATGGAGAAGATATTGTTCAAATTCATTTGATGTATATTCTTTTCCATTATCATTGTGAATAGACCCAATATGAGATTGGGCATCATTTTCAATCCATTTATGAAAATTCTTGAATGTTAGGAAAGCATCAGATTTGTTCTTCAATAAATAAACCCAACACATTCTGGTGTAGTCATCAATAAATGTCATGATATATTTATTGCCATTTGCAGAAGGAATAGGCATTGGACCACATAAATCTGAATGAATAAGTTCAAGCTTCCTATGTGCTTTTGAATGTGAATCATGAAAACACTGTTTGCTATGCTTTCCTAGAATGCAAGCATCACATTGCTTAAGTTTCCTAGAAATTGTAGGCAAATTAGCAACACCATTTTTCTTCAACAAACAGAGACTGTCATAGTTCAAATGTCCAAATCTAGCATGCCATAATAAACTTGATGGAAGTGTACCTTCTTCATGATGCGAAATATATGAGAATTGTTGTGCATGAGCAGATGTTCCTTGCAGTTTGAAAAGCGTTTCTCCTTCTATTCCCCTCATGACAAGTGAGTGATCAGATGCTTTTCTTACCTCAAGCTTGCCATCAAACATATGAATGGAGTGACCTTGCTGGCAGATGTCGACCAAGGACAGCAAGTTTCTCTTGAGCTGTGGGAGATATAGAACATGATCCAGAAGAAAGTCTAAGAGACCAGGCAGTTTAAGACTGATTCTGCCAAGCCCTGATGGCTTGATTTTGGACTGATCTGCAAAGTATACTACTCCATCAACATTGTCAGTGAAATCTTCAAAAAATCTTTTCTATGAGTCATGTGACAGGTTGCTCCTGAATCAAGCAGCCAATCATTTTTCCAGGAAGCAAGTGAAGTATTAAACAAATCTTCATTTGCCCAATGTTACATTGTGCCACAACATAATGAGCGGATTCAGGTGCTTTACCTTTGTCTGTGTCATTAGTTTTACCTTTCTGTTGGTTTCTTTGCTGCTCAATTTTGTCCCAAGGTAATTTGCATGTAGAGGCATCATGTGATCCATTTCTTTTGCAGCATATGCAGTGCAAATCTAACTTTTCTCCTTGACAGTGTCTGCCCCCCTGCCTCTGAAATATCTTCCTCTTCCTCTTCGACCACCTCTTCCTCTGGAAGAATCTTGGGCAAGATTCTTTTCTTTATGAGCAAGGCACACAACCACTTCAGAAGATTCAGGGGTTGTCTTCTTTCCAAAAGCTTTCTCTCTTTCAACAAATTTTTTCACAAGAGAGTCAAAGGTAATATCTTTGAGATTTCCATTTGCTTGCAATGACTCAAGATAGTTGGAGTAAGTAGGATAAAGTGCCTTGAAAAAAGCAATAAGAGAATATCCAACTCAACCTTAGTGGATTTGATATCATGCATATAGACTTTACTTCAGATGCAAGAGCAAGAGGATCATTATTTTGCAGTTCAAGAGTGAAGAGTTTAATCATGAGTTGAACAACTTCAAGTGCAAAATGTGAGCCATAGAGTTCTTTCAGCTTTTGTAAGGCTTCAAGGGCAGTTGAATATGACGAAATATGGCAACTCACCTCTTCATTTACAGATGTTGCGATTAATGCATAAGCTTTGTTGTTTTTGTTTTTCCAAATGATGAGCTCTTTGTCTGAGGTAGGTTGTACTGGTTCATTGTCTCCGTCTCCGACACACACTCCTTTCCACAACTCATTGAAAATGAAGGTGTGTTTTATCATCCGGGACCATTCAGGATAGTTCTCACTAGTGAGAACTATTCCCACCATGGATATGATTAAATGCATTCTGTAACAAAAAAATTTTGCTGCAAAATTTTACTCTTAATGGGAAACAATATACATCTGATATGATGGGACAGCAAAGTCAACTTGTATACCACGCTTGGCCAAAAAAAAAAAACTTCAACGTATGGCCAAAAAATTTCAGCGTTCAATACCAATGTTACCAACGTTTTATGTAAAAAAACTTCAGCGTTCAATAAGACTATTGTTAATATAATGCCAAGAACTTCAACGCATACAAAGACAGCAACTTTAATATACCACAATACCAGCCTCTTAGAACTAAAAGCCTGACAAGTATGCTCATCTCCCAGCTATAGGAATTGAGAAGTACAAGACTGAGACTGATCTCAGATCACCAAGCGTTACCATGAAAATCACATTGCCAATTAATGAGCAGCCATTTATGTGAAGAGATTAAGTACAACACGGCAGAGCTATGTTGGACTTTAAGACAAAAGGAGAATACCTATTTAACTTGCCTCACTGTTTACACACTATTCAAAGGCCTTCACGTCACTGCGACTCTTCACGTGTTGCTTGTGACAATGTATTACAGTGAACCAGGCCTGGAATTTGAGAAACTCAACTAACAGTGGAAAAGTTTGCTTGACAGACTCAGCTGATTAAGACTATAAAGAATGACACCAATTTGCATTTGCAGTTTTGATCATGCTTAAAAAATTTAAGAAAAAGGAATGCTTCTTTCCTCAAAGAGTAGAGGTTGGGATGCAACTGCTTCCTGGCAAAGCATTTAGTATGCACAGTCTCGAGAAATTCCTTGGCTCTTTCTTAAATATACTACGAAGTTTGCAGGAGAGGTAGCGAGAGGATTTTCGCCACTGCTATCCACAACATAGAGATGAAGTTATTCTCGACCGCCCAGTGGTTCATGGCACGCTCACAACTCTAGTTCATGGCGGTGCTCTTAGCAACTGCGCATGGCATACGCTTTGCTTCAAGCACAGGATCTGCAAGGCTTTCGAGGAAAGAAATGAATGGCGTTGAGTATTCGCTCATTGGTTCATGGAATGATCTTGGCCTGAATCCATGGCAGAATAGGAAACACACGAAGGATTGGCGCCCACTGTGGGATAGAGATGGGCATGGGCGCAATGACCGCACCAGAATAGTTGGACAGAGATGTTTCACGTTATGGCAGAAAACATTATGTTGACAGTCCAGAGAGCGCAGGTAATGCAGGTAACTCAGGACTGTATATATGGAATATGGCAGACAGAGGGCTCGGGCAGTGTCAGGCAGGCCGCAACATTCAGGTGACAGCATGGAGCAAGCTACCAACATTTATGAACAGGGAGCGTTTTTGAATTGAGAGCAGAGGAGCAGAATAGGGAGTTACAAAGGGCAGGGATGCTAAAAAATAGAGCTGGCTCTGATACCATGTCAAGCCAGGCAGTAACTCCATAAGGCAAAAATGATTCGACTGTTTTATTCCATCATGTAGGTCTTCATTATATACATGAGGGAGAGACTGTTCAGTTGGTCTCCCAATGACTGTTCATATTTCCTATTTATCTATTTACATAAATTCTCCCAATCACAAGGATTAGGTGTCAACAACCACTAACTAATTCTATATATCACAAACCCATACTAATAAAAAATTTCTAAATGATTAAAACAATATAACAAATAAAATAATTTAAGTAAAGAAAATATAATCAATATTTCTTATAATTGTCTAAAAAATAATAATCATAATAATCATTCATATATATATATGGAGTTGTTTTTAATTTGATTTTTTGGACTTTCTGGTGCCACAATCTAGGAAAAATTTGAGGTAAAATCTTGATTTGTGTTATTTAAACTAGTTTTTTTAGTGTATATATAAAAACTCTTAAAACACTTTAATTGTGCAAAGACTACCTTAAACCAAAAAAACTTCCAAAAAATTCTGATTAAAAACAACTCCTCTATATCGATAGTTGCAGCTACGAAACAATAAAAATGCCTTTAACCTCCAATTTACCAATATTCCGAAGGTTGTCAGATGACACGTGTCTTGCTGGTTAGTTCATTGTTTCATGGTGTGGAGTTCCCGATTTTTTCCCCGGCAAATTTAAAGCGGGCTTGATCCCGCAACAAGGCCGCGTTACTATTTCCACCACACGCACCTATTCACCACACTCACGTATTCTTTAAGAAATAGTCTTATATGTTGATTCAATGATTCATATATTAAAAATGTTTATTCTTTCGTTAATTAATTTAATTGGTTTTATAAAACAAATTAATTTTTACTAAAATAAACATCTCAATTTTTTATAAAATGAAATGTCTTAAAAATAATAATTATGTAAATGTTAATTCAATGATCTATATGTTAAGAATGTTTACTCTTCTCATAATATAATTTTATAAAACAATTTAACTTCAACTAAAAAGGAACATGGTCGAAAATTTAGTCTTCCAATATTTTGTCGAAAATTTAGTCTTCCAATATTTTGATTTGGCTTATAAAGTAATTTGATTTTAAATAAAAGAAATATGGTCTGAAATGAGAATGTCTTAAAAAATAATAATGACGTAAATATTGATTCAATGATTTATATATTAAAAATGTTTAACTTTCTTATAATTTAATTTAGCTTATAAAACAATTTAATTTTAATTAAAAGAAACATGGTCAATATTTCATGAAATGAAACTGTCTTTAAAAAAAAAAAAAAATCAGGTAAATGTTGATTCAATATTTATAATGTTTAGTCTTTTATAATTTAATTTGGTTTATAAAACAACTTAACTTTAACTAAAAGAAACATGATCCATATTTCATGAAATTGAGATAATAACAATGTAGATGTTAATTTAATGCTTCATATATTTAGAATTAGAATGCTGATTAGAGTAAGGAGATATTTATTTATTTCAAAAAAATGGGCATGACAATTTTATTAAAAAAAAGAAAGTTTGGATTCAATAGTGCTTATATTTCTTGTTGATTACAAAGGTTCAATTTAAATCATCAAATGGTTACCCCATGAAACAAAATAATTTAACCCTTTCTAACTGATTTTTTTCCAAAAAACTCCTAAAATCAATATGCATTTACATTCCATTTTCCACTACTTTAATTTACACTAACTTATGGTTTTCCTTACCGAAATATTTTTCTTTTTCTTCCCCACTTTAATCCAATTTGCAATTTCCGTTGCATCCAGTGAATCCTTTGATGCATAAACCTTGTTACTTTCCATATCTTCCTTATTTGCTTGATATGCCCATGAAATGGCTTTTCCAACAATGTTACTTGGGGATTCAGGGGATGTTCATCTTTCATTGGAATTTGTAGTTTTTGCACTGCTGCTGAATTTGATGGTTCTGCGTACACTTTTTCCTAATTGATTGTCGATTGCTTGGAATAATCCTATTTATCAATATTTTCTTCCTGAATTTCCTTTGGTTCTCACTCATCATTTTTTGCCTTATATCCAGTGTAATGCTTGCACTGAGCTCCCTCCCACCATATAGGTCTCCCGTTATTTTTCGGACATTATTGTCCTGCAAATGCTTTGGGCAATTTTTGAGTACCTTCCTGGTTTCATAGCATGCTCTACCATGAAAAGATACATTTTTCTTAATCGATCTTTTAAGTCCATAGATAATTTGGAGTTAGATTAATTTTGTAGGAAAACCCTTCTTGAAATCCATCTCCACACAAATTCATGCATAAGTAGTTTTATAATACATTTTTCATGCTCGACTACAACAATAAAATTTTCCTAACACATTTCCAATAAAGGATGGTGTTGAGATATTCCAAATGGAGGAGAAGATTTGGAAGCCTAACCCAAATAAGAGCTGAGGAAATATAGATGCAACTAAGAGCTGAGGAAATATAGATGCAACTAGATCAAAAGTGGGAGTCTAGACCTCCAAAAAAAAGACAGTGGTGCCCCAAAACCAAGGCCTAGAATCACAAAATTTTCAGCTTGTCCATGGCATTATCAAAAGCAATAACAAAGAAACCTTTGACAATAAGGGTTTCCATAATTTAGAGATCAACTTATGTAGATTAGACAAACATGGCCAAAATCCATTAAATCTCCATACTAACCCTTTATTTGGAAAAAAAATCAACATAAAAGTTTCTTGATCCATAACAATACTAGAGATTTGAGCTTCTTGAACAACCAAAAGAACCATCCAGCTTTTAACACATCACTATATGAAGCAAAGACCTAAGTTGTCATTCCTTCAACACATTTCTTCTCTAATCTCGGGAATTCAACATGGATCCCAAACTGCAGGGACTTTTATTTATTTATTTTTTAAAAATGTAATGCCATAAATTTTTGATGAGATTACAATTTTTTAAAAGTTAAATTATATATTTTAATAGAAAATACATTTAATATTGTGAAAACTTTAATTCTTTAAATGGTATATATAAACCATTTATAATTTAAAAATAAAAATAAGAATCAAGATGGAATAAATCAAAAATTATTCATTGTTTACTAATTTTTTTTATCTTATTCATTAAATACTATATTATTCTCATTTAATAGACACGGAAAAATAATAGCTCAATGATTAACCTATTGCATGGTAATTAACACTGGTGAGAGTGAGAACAATGACTTGTGATAAATGACTCAGTTTATTTTCAAAATATACTCAATAGTTAAATTTGATGGGTATTTAAAGTATGTCACTTTTTTAACCATTAGTTAATAGCATTTTTAAAATTTGCACATCATTAATGATGTTTAATTCATTTTTAAAAACCCCAATTTTAAGGATATATATATATTTTTAAGAGAAATTATTCTCTCTAGTTTTATATATATTATATATATAATATTATATATAAAATATATATTATATATCACACACAAAAAAATTTGAGTTTTCTATAAAATAGCAAGTAGTTTTAATAATAATTTTTCCATTATTGATAATGGATAATTTGATTTTGTATATAGCTAGTTATTGCTACAAGAAACTCTCAAGCGAAAAAGATGTTACAATGCCTTGTTATGTTATGTAAACTTTTTGACTTGGTAAAAAAAAAAATTAATAATTTAACGTTGAAGGTTTTCTAGCTCCAGGTTTTGAAAACCCATGGTTTTCCCCTTGTTATTTGTTATAATGAAGCAAAGAAATCCATTATAGAAGGTAAGAGTAGTGTAATTCATTTCTACATATCAATTTAGTGAAACACAACACAACCATTTGATGCAAAATTTATAAGTTTATTCATAAAATTTTAATGGTCGTGTAAAAATGAAAGTAATTTGACTTTACTTATTTATAAAGTCACTTTTATTCATAAAAATTTAATGGTTGTGTAACACTGAATCTATGTTTTAGAATCATAGTAATTTAGTTTTAATTTGAATTTATTTATTTCTAAAGTCACATTTATTTATAAAAAAGAATTAATGGTTGTGTAAGACTAAAGCAAATAATCTAATAAGATAAAAATGATTATTCAATAATTAGAGCTAAATCATAATTTAATTTTTATTTAATTAAACAATTAGCCTCTCTAGTCTCATGCAAACAAACCTTTTCCTAGGTGTCTCATAACTTACCAAAAAGAAAATTAGCATACTCTAACTTATAGATGAAATAGCCTTTTTCACCGGAATTCACCAAATCCTACATACAATTTAAAGATTTTTTGTTGTTTAAACATAGTTTTGATTGCATAAATGTATTCAGGAACACTTAGGCATAGAATTATGCAGTTGCATAAATGTATTCAGGAACACTTAGGGCATAGAATTATGCAGGTCAAACAATTTAAACTCATGTTTTTAAAAATCTCTGTCAAGTTTTGATTAAAATTAACCAAAAAAATGGTCATGAAAATCTACTCATAATTTGAATTTATTTATTCTAAAGTCAAGTTTATTCATAAAATTTGATAATTGTTAAAATTAAAGTAGCTTTAAAATAATAGTAATATTTTAATTTTAATTTGTTTATTTTTAAGCAACATTTATTCTATTTTTCTCTTCTTGAAAATTTTCTTATCTTAAAAAATAAAAATGAATGGCTCACAATTCACAATTCACAATTAAGTACAATAATAAAAAATATATAATAAAAATAACCATTTAATATTTAAAATAATATAAAACATAAACTTATATGGCAGAGGAAAAAAAACAATAACAACTTTACCAAGTAAAAAAATTAATTACTTAAAAATAGATAATAATAATAAAAAATATGAGAGACAATTTTAAATAAAAATCAAACATTTAAAAGAAAACTGTCATTAAAAAATGATTAACGGATATGAATTGCCGTCAAATGTGTATACCCTAAATATACCAGACAACTTAGAATCTCAACATGTCAGTCTTTGCATAACTCAGTGCCCGTAACTCATGGCAACAAATAAGTCAGTGCCCAAAGTACTCCCATGTGCATTAATAGGCTAAGACTGTACAAAGATTATATGAAAATACAAAGCGACAGGTTTCAGAGCATCCAAATAAACCGTCACCGGAATGTAAGACACCAATTTGTTTTTTTTTAAATGAACATATACAACCAATAATGTCACCGGAATGTAAGGCACTATTATTTTTTATTTTTTTTTTGTACTAGTGTTTAGTGTGATTTTTTTGGAGGTTATTCCAGTCAAATTTCTCTAAAATCCGGAAGCAATTTATTGGAATCGCAAGTTTGATAGGTAATTTCTGCACAATCAAAGTGTCCTAAGAGTTTTTCAAGGTGCTAAATCCAAATATTTAGTTAAAAAACCATTTTAAATAATACAAATCAAGATTTAACTTCAATTTTTTCCGCCGGACCAGAATCTCCAAAAAATCACACTAAAGACAACTCCTTTTTTTTCTCTATAAAATAAAGATATACAACCAATAATGTGCTGATGTCATTTATTTGGGCTTTGGGCTTTGGCCAAAGGGTTATATTTGAGAGCAACTAATATTTATAAAATTATAACTTATAAAACATTAAGATGTACTATTGTTAAATTTATTAAAGTAAAATAATAAAATACGTATATAATTTTGTGACTTTCGACCACAAGACTTATAAAACCAAAATTCAGGCCTAATATTAAGTCACATCTTAAAATAAATTCGGACCTAATCATTAAGTCACAATTCTAAAATTATATTTATATATTGTTATATTAAGTCACATTCTAAAATTATATTATATATTGTTATAAGTATCAAATTTAAATCTCCAATTTAATAAAATTTAAGATATGTTTTTTTATATATTTTTTAATAATTAATTTTTAAAATGATGAGTATATTTATACAATAAAAGTATATTTAAATAATAAAAAATATAATATTTAATATGATAAATATTTATTAATTATAATATATTTGAATTTAGATTTTTGTAATCCATAATAATTATCATAATATTTTTAGAAAAAATCATATAATAAAACTTCTCAAATACAAATTTGAAGTACAAATTTCAAACAAAACAGTGTGATTAATCTATATACTTACATTTTAAATAATTAAAAATCGCAATCTATTCCAATTATATTACTGTAGCCAATTACTAAAGCCGCAATAATTGGTCGACGACTACAGGACATTAAATATCTGTCCACATGGTGCTTATTATTGCTCTTGCGTGCCAGCATAATTCTTTCACGACTTGCGTGTTGGATTTCAATTATGTAACCTGTAAGTCATTAGGACAGTAGGACCCACATCTAAGTTGCAACAGAATAAAAGTTAACGGACAACATTGTCGACATGACGTATTAACACGTCAGTTAAATCATCCAATCTTTAAGGATGACTCATAGGCAGATTTTCCATTTTGTCATATAACACATGGGACCTACCTACCTTGTTGACTAGCATCTCTATGTGGTAACATATGACATTTAACGTGTATTGTATCTCATTCTCATAGTAGCTTACATGATAATAGAAGTCATTTTTGGTTTTTATTTTATTATTTTTTTGAAATTGGATAAGAAATAAGTAAAATTATAACTCTAAGGGGTTAAGTTGATATAATTAGGTGTTTAGGATTTTTGGCGATGTTGAATTCATTTATTTTTCAAAAATATAATTTAAATAACAAAACATTATAATTTTATAAAAAATTGTGTCTTTGGATTGTAGCAAAAAGACTTGGGTGTTTAAGATTTTTTGGGGTGTTGAATTCATTTCTTCATTAAAAATTATAATTTAAATAAAAAAACATTATAATCTCACTAAAAGTTATTTCTTTGGATTTTAACAAAAAAAGTCTAAAAATCACCTCCTTAAATTATGCCATTATAAAATTCTTACTTATATATTGAAATACATCTTAGAGGGAAACTTTCAAGAGACATTATAGGAGGATCTCACTTTCTATTTTGATTACCTATTACCAAGATATCTCATTTTCCTGGCAATGATAAGGGATTGCCCTTATTTTTCCTTAAATTCCACACTCCTCATATTATGCATGCATTACCTGACTAGTTACAACTTGTGTATGGTTTGTTTTTGTTTTAACTCTTCTTCCATCGAGATGCACCTATTAATTGGGTTTAGTTTTCATTGAATTACTTAGCTCTAATCACTTTCAACTCTATTCATTGTAAATGTCTAATTATAATAGGATCCATTATGTGGTTATAACTTTAGCCATTTTGATGTGCATTCCAAGGCCCTAAAATAGAGTAGATGACTCTCAATTCCATAGAATATGTCTCAATTATACTTCATTTTCTACCTATGGTATATATAGTATAGAGGCCCCTTGAAGTTGATTGCCTACCTATGACATATATAATATAGAGGCCCCTTGATGTTGATTGGTTAGATAAAGAGATATACCATTATAGAAAGATAGTTGTTGCATTATGTTGTATTTTGATGCTCTAGAAACTCTAGAAAGTAATTAATAATGAACAAGGTCATGTAAAAACTCATATGTTGGTTTGTGATGGAAATTGTCACACTCATAACTCAAGGAAAGGAGATCATTTCCTCCTTCAAATGGAATTACATTTTTATCTGTTGATTCATGAGGATTTGTTGCAAGTCACTTGCAATGTGCTTAGCCCAAGCATGTAGATTGCTAGGATTTGAATTTGAAATATTTTTATGTGGACCAAAGGATGTAAGATGACCCAATTAGAAAATGGATAGGTATTGTTGTAGATTTTTCCGTCACTTGTTGTACAAGTGCTTCAAGAGATATAGAAGCCTCCTAGAGATGGCCTCTGGGTTGATTGTAGACCAATGCCTAGGACATCTTAAGAGATGAGTGCTTTTGAATATTATGAATAAGGCTTTCTATTGCACTCCAATTGTCACTTAGTATGAAAAATATAATAAAGGGGTCTTGGTTCAATAGTCTTTCATTAAGGTAGACTCAAGCAAATACATGGATCTGAATACACAGGGGGTAGATATAGTTAATCTCAAAGAGAAATGACTAATTCTAGTGGCTGACACACAACAATAGGAAACCTTAATATTGGCGTTTTAGTAACATGAAGAGGAGGAATGAAGGAAGGGAATTCAATGTAAAGGGATGGATACAACGTAGAATCCTAAGCATCAATCTCTAGCAGAAGTATGAAAGAATGAGGAGGTGAATTGGCAAAAATTGTGGAGCGCAATTTAAGATCTCATACTTTATACCTCATAGACACACTTGTCACTAACCAACATAAGTAAATTTTTGATCATAAAGGTACTGTAAATTATAAAATAACTCATGTAAATTTTTAATTAACACAGAGACTATTACTCCTTAGTAGCATACATATAACCATGAGAGAGTGAAACCTGCAACTTCTTTACACAATTTTAGAAGAAGAAAAACATACATGAAGTGAAATACAAAGAGGAAAACATACTTCTTATTACTCTGATAGGAATCAACATAATAGTTTCATTAATCCTCAAAGATCGTTCCAAATCACCAGTCCATATACATTTAGCACTTATCGCTCAAATCTCTCATGAACATACAAATAGAACCAATGTGGAACCACGAAATTCGGGCCTCTTGCTTGCAGAATTTGGGAACCTTTCTTAATTGTTTCTTTCCTCTTTTTGTAGGGAAAGGGGAAGCTTTGAAAATGGTTACAAAAGTATCTTTACCGTGAGCTCCAGCTATCTGATTGACTAGTTGCCTCGATGTGCAAACGCTTTGTCGCTCAAATCATTGCATCATAATGATTTTGTCTTTAAAACACAACATAGCAGAATAAAAAACAACAAAATCATGGGAAAAATAAATGATGATTTTAGATAAATATCCCCATGCCACTTCAATGATGGCCTTTGATCAAGCCATGTATCTACCACAATGTGCCTCTTTCTGTTACTCGGTTGGTCCCCCTGTTGCTTTCCGCTTGAACTGAATGAATTTTTCATTTTCTAGAGCTAGGAGCGATCAATGGTGATGGTCTCCGTGCTACTCAGGAATCGAAGTTGCTGACTCATCCATCCCTCTAAACTTCCTGTATCACAGTCTTGGAGCCTGATATACCCAATAACTCTGTCATAATGTTATATCGAAGATTCTCATTATTGGCACTTTATACTTAAAAGCATTACAAAATAGGCGGGTTCTGGTATCTGTTGGCCCCCTTTGTTCTAGCTCCCTTTTGCATTTTCTTCCATAGGATTGAGGGCCATGACTAAAAGCTTAGCCTTAAGGTGTTAGGGCCTTTTGTTCCTTTGTATATAGCTCAACGCCCCTTTCCTTTAAGTTGCTCTAGCCCAATATATCAGAGCCCCCTTATCGGCGGTTTTCAATCGGGGTTTTTACTTTGGAGTCGTGATATTCAAGTTTTCCCAATTTCTGATAGCCCTCTGCGCTTTGCCCTAGCCCCGTGCCTTTGGTTCTTTGACTCTTCTTATGACTGTGCCCCAACCCTGTATTGGATCCCCCTTATCGGTGTTTTTCAAGTGTGCATTGCTTCAAAGTGAAGACATCTATCAACCTTCGATTTACGATCTCCAATGTGACATCATCCTTGCCACATCGAACTTATTGAGTGGTGACACATGTCACCTGGATATGCCCCCATAGGCCCCCTCAAAATGCCAAAACAGACTGCCACATGGCACTTTGTACCGCCACATCATGCTCACAACATCTTGCCATGTGTCCTTATCAGTGACAATCCTGTGCCACCACATGTAGCTTATCGGGACCAAGCAGATGTTGCCACGCATCCTTTTGAGGAGAGAGAAAAGGGCCTGTTTGCCCTTGGTTTTGTGGGGAAGTCCTTTGTAAATTTATTTTTTAGTCCCTCAGAAATTTTACAGTATCGACGTATTTCCCCTGTCACAACGTTAAAAAGGTTGCCACCTACCAATAGTCTTGATTTGTGATCATCGATGTGCCCTGAACTCTTACATTGCAATGTGTGATCATTGACCCATGGTCACTGATATGCCATGTTACTCTAAGTGTGATCATAGATTGTCAATATTGCCATAACCTCTGATTGTGATCATTGACATTCTATGCTACTCGACCTATGATATATTGAAGCTCTGATATTTGATGCATCAATATGACATGTTGTTGGGACCTTTAATTTCGATCTCTGATATCGCACCTCCAATTTTCCTTCTTTCCTTAGGATTTAATCCTTGAACTTCAAAAGACCATAAATTTTGATCTAGGAGTCCATTTTTGGACTTCCACATACCGTTGGAAATATTGTTCAAAGCACTTTTGAAAGGAGAGGGCCAGATTTAGACTTTGAGTCCTTTCAAGACTTGGAAGACCACTGCAAAATTTTCTGCTCTTTTGTACTCTTTTGACAGCTGAAAACATATTTTGTAGTAGGTGACAAGATTAGCTCCACCTAGGGACATTTCCTTACTAGCAAGGTGTTGAGAACTTGCAGACTAGTAGCCTTCTATCCATTGGGCATGGAGTAATTTTATTTAAGTGTATAAAAACAAAAACGGTAACATAAAGAACTAAAAGTATTATCGTTATCTTATAGTGGCTCACCGATATGTATAATGGGTGAGAAATGGACCTCTTAGTGCTGGAAGTAAAGCTTGATTAGTTCCCCATTTATAGGTAGCTCAAGCATCTCACCCTCCAAGTTTTCCAACAAAAAAGTATTGTTTCCCTTTGTCTCAACAATATTGAAGGGTCCAATCCATAAGGGATCAAATTTTGCATGTTTCCCTTTGTATTCTCTTCTCACATCCCAACTCAAAACTAGATCTCCTGGTTGGAGAGGTCTATCTTTAGCCTTCTTATCGAACAAAGATTTCATATTTTGCTGGTAGTTGATTAACCTATGGTTTACCTGATCTTTGTTCTCCTGGAGCTCCACTAGTTGATTATTCCTTCGAGTCAGGGAGTTTGGTTCTTCTTCCACACCTTGTAGAATTTTGGAAACTGGCATAGCAAGATGTATAGGGAATATGGTTACTTTCCCATAGACCAATTCAGAAGGAAATTTCCCCGTGGACCTTTTTGGAGTGACCCTGTTATCCCATAGGGAAAATTTTAGTTGGGAGTCCCAATTTCTTTGGCTTTCTGCAATTGTTTTCTTCAAGATCCTCACTACCATTCTGTTGGAAGACTTGGCTATTACATTTCCCTAAGGATAGTAGGTAGTAGATTTGCCAGCTATAAGGTTGAATTTATGAGAGAAGTTGACAAATTTTGCAGAATTAAAATATTGAGCATTATCAATCACAATTTTCATAGGACACCCAAACCTAGCCAATATATTTTCCTCCAAAAATTTATGACCACAGTGTTAGTTGCATTTAGGGCTAGGATTGCTTCCACCCATTTTGTGAGATAGTTTGTGGCCATGAGTATCCACATGTGTTGGCCACTGGATGGGTGTTGTATCTCTCCAATAAAGTCCAATCCCCAATGTCGAAAACACTCTTCTATACAAACATGGATTAAGGGGAGTGGGGTTAATTTATGCTTCTCATTGAACACTTGACACTATTGGCAGGCCTAAACATATGATGCAGCAAAACTACGTCTTTAGATAATTCACGCGTGGACCTGTGGGTTATGGGCCCACGTATACATCAGAAGCATTTCAATTAGCGGATTTCACAATAAACCTGACCAATCACTGTCAACCGTGTGTCGCACAACTGACGTATTCATTTTAACACTTGACTTTTGGTGCTCCAAATCTCCATCGTCGATCTTATTCCTCAACCAATGGCTATTGCGTCACCTGCTCGCCAACTAGATTGGCTGATCTCCACTGTCGATGTGACACGTCCAATCGAATGGCTATCGTGCAATCTCGTGCAGATTCTTGCATGACCGATATCAGATCGAGAGCACACAAGAAAAGTGGTTTTTTAAGAAATTCTCACTGCAGATTAAACTGATTATGCAATGTACTAATGAAAAATACTTAATCTACTTCTACAATCAAACTTGCAGAAGCTTAATCGATTTTGAGCAAGATCAAACAGAACACATATAATAGAGAAGAAGATTCAATCACACATGAAACGCAAAAGCATACTATGGGGAAAGCCTCAACTAAAAACCCCGCTATCTGTATCATCATACAAGTGGAAATATGTCAGGATTACACAAAGCTTTAGCTCACAAGCTATACAGCTCTCAGTACAATCCCTCACTTCTGCTCATAGACATAATAGACAACACATATGCCTTCCTTTAGTCCTCCAAGCCTCTTATTTCCTTGCGCAGTTTCTCCTGGGTCCTCCAACTGCCACCTGTGTGATTCTCACCTCACACACTGCTCTAACCTCTGTAGTAACTGCACAATCCTCAAGGAATGAATTCCTTCTGCATGTAAGAGATATTCACATGGGAATATTCTAGCAACTGATAGTACACTGTCCCGACCTTTAATCTTAACTAGGTCTCTGTCTGAACTGACATGCATGAGTTATATATGAGAGAATATTCAGTTATCTGGAGAACACTAGTTGCATGCATGCATGCATTAACTGACTGAACTCACAATTAGTTCCATAAACTTTTTGGAACTAATTTAACTGGACTTAACTCAGTTAACTGAGCTAACTAATTACAACTCAAATACAACTCATCCTTATCTCCTTAATTAAGGGATAACTTCCTCAATCAAAGGGATAACTGTTGCATGTCTTCACAAAGACTTCATGTTTTATTTTCACCAACTAATTAAACCAAGATGAATTAATTAATTATTTTTCAAATAGCTGGTGAGACTAAATTCAAATTTTAATTCTCAATTTTAATTCAAGTACAAATTAAAATTGGAATATATCCTGAAATGCTATCTATAGCAATTCTATTCTTGGCATTTCTATTTTTAGCATTTCTTATTGCTATTTTCAACACTCTCTCTCAACAAGAAAGGGATTATCTATCACCCTGATCCTGTCTTTGTGGAACTCGAATTTACACTTTGACAATGCCTAGTCAAAATGTCAACATCTTGCTCCTCGATCGAAATATACTGCAACAACATGATCCTCCTCACCACATAGTCTCTGAGATGATGACACCGAATGTCGATATGCTTGGACCTATCATGAAATACTAGATCCTTAGAGAGTTTGATACAACTCTGATTATCACAATAGATCATTGTTGGATCCATCCTTTGATCAAACAAATCAACTAGAATTTTCCACATCCAAATAGCCTCAAATGCTGCCTGACTTGCAACCATGTATTCAACCTCTGCTGAGCTAAGTACAACTGACCTCTATTTCCTACTGTACCAAGAAACTGTAGCTGAACCAAGGTTGAAAATTCCTCCTATTTGCTCTTCTGATCTGATGGACTCCCTGCCCAATCTACATCTGTGAAGCCCTGTAGCTTCACTCCTTCTGACCATCTGTACCATAATCCATACTGAGATGTGCCTCTGAGGTATCTCAAAACATGCTTCGCTGCCTTCCAAAATAGCTTGGTAGGCTGAACCATAGCTTGACTCAGTTGGTTCACCGCAAAGCACAAATCTGGTCACGTGTTCACTAAATACATCAATGAACCCATAAGCAGCAGATATACAGTAGCCTCTACTACCTCAACTGAAGTAGCATCCTCCTTCCTTGAGTTACTTGCTAGAGGAGTTTGCATGGGCTTGCACTTCTCCATGTGGAATCTCCTAAGTATCTCAATGGCATACTTGCCTTGAGACACAAACACTTCCCCATCCTTCTGCCACACTTCCATGCCTAGAAAATAGTGCATGAGACCCATGTCTTTCATATCGAACTCTCTTGAAAGGTCCTCCTTGCAAGACATGATCAATTGATCATCACTTGTCAATATTAGATCATCAACATAAAGAACAATGATCAACTGCTTACCTTCCACCATGATGTGGTACAAGTTTGCATCCACTTCACTCTTTGTGAATCCCAACCCTGTGAAGTAGTTGTCGATCATGGTGTACCAAGCACGGGGTGCTTGCTTCAGCCCGTACAAATCTCTCTTGAGTCGGCACCCATGCGACTCACGATTGAAGGTATCAAATCCTTCTGGCTGCTCTATGTACACCTCTTCCTCAATCTTGCCATTAAGAAATGCAGTCTTCACATCCATCTAATGGATCTTCCAACCCATCTGTGCTGATAGTGCCAACATCGATCTAATAGATGAGTACCTTGCTATAGGAGCAACAGTCTCATCATAGTCAATCCCCTCGACCTGTGAGAAACCATGAGAAACAAACCTTGCCTTATGTTTCTCCACACTACCATCAACAACATGCTTTACCTTGTAAAGCCAATGGGAACTCACAACTGACTTATTCTTCAGTCTTGGAACAACATCCCAAATACTGTTTCGAACTATGGAGTCATACTCCTCCATCATAGCATCAAACCAAACTAGTTGATGCACTACTTCCTCAAAGGAATATGGTTCAGTCTCTACACATTCCCCAACAAGGGCCATGTAACTAGGGTACCACTCAGGTGACCTACTCTGTTTGCGATGAGAATATGGCTCTCCCACATTCTCTCTCACATCCATCAATAATTTATCAGCCTCCCTTGTGTGTTTCCGCCCATCTTTAGAAGACTTTTCATGAGTGGATGTCCCCACTCTTGGAACCTCTGTATGTGGTTGCTCCGCATCAGTATAAGGCTCCTCCTCCTTAGGAACCAAAATTTCCTCCTCTGCATGCATCTTGAGCTCCCTCTCAAGGGAAACTCGCATGGCCTTCAGCTCATCGAACTTAAGATCTCTGCGAACCATTGTCCTTTGATTGGTAGGCAAATACACCTGATAGTTGTGGGGAGTATAAGTGTACCCCACAAGTATCCCCAACCCTGCTATCGGCTTTAGCTTCTTCTAGGCATCCTTGGTCACATGGCAATAAACCATTGAGCCAAAGAACTTGAAGTGACCCACATCCGGTCTCTTCCCAGAGAAAGCTTCCTTTGGTGTCTTCATCCCAAGTATGCGATGCGAGCTTCTATTCTGCAAGTAAACCACTGTGTTGCATGCCTCAACCCACAAATGAAGTGGTAGGCCTTAGTCATGCAACATTTCCTAAGCTGCTCCCACAATCATTCTGTTCTTCCTCCCGGCCAACCAATTCTACTGTGGGTTATGAGGTGCCATCAACTCCTGTTTAATTCCTTCTGCTGCAAAGAAGTCCTTAAACACTTGAGAGACATACTCTCCACCATTGTCGCTTCACAAGGCCTTGATCTTCTTTCCTGATTCTTTCTCAACCAAGGCTTTGAACTCACAAAACCTTGAGAAGGTTTGATCCTTCTTCTGCATGAAATAGATCCAACATCTACGAGAAAAATCATCAATGAAAATAACATAATACATTTGTTTAATGGAGGCTGTTGAGAATGGTCCAGAGACATTTGTATGAACTCACTCCAAGATTGCTTCAGATCGACTGTCTCAATCCTGAAAGGAAAATTTTCCATACTTACCCAAGGTACAACCTTTGCATGTGTCCACTTGCTGAAGTTTACCTTTAGGAAGTCCGATAGAAATCTGCTGCATTATCTTCAAGGCCCCATGATGCAAGTGGCCCAACCTCATGACAATTGAAGCAACTCACTTTATATTTGTCAATCTTCTTCCCACCATGGGAAGAACTCGATTTGGAATGGGAAGCCTTCCCTTTCCCTTTCCACGCCTTACTTTCTAAGGCTAGATTTTCTTCATCATCATGCTTAGATGAAGAACCATCTCTGGTGCTTCTCCTGATCTCCTCCTGCATCAAATTTGACCATAGTTGTTCCCAATTTGGTAGTTTCTCTCTTCCATTCATTAAGTTCTAGTAGCTATGCCATCTCTTAGGAAGACCGAGGAGAGCAAGACTCACTATGTCATCATCGGTTGTTGTGATTCCTACACTTCAAAGCTCATCTTTGTAGGTGGTGAGCTAGTTTAGATATGTAGAGATCGTGTCTCCCTTTTCACACTTGATTTTCTAAAGCTTGTCCTTCAGCGCCAGCTTCCTCTGGTCACTACTGTTCTGATATAGATCCTTCAATGTCTTCTACATTGAAAACAATCTCCTTCCCATGGAGACTTAAGACAATTTGGTCTCAAACTCCCTCCATAAGAATCCTCCTCGCTCTCGCCACTTATTTCTTCCATTCCGCCAATTCTTGGGCATTAGTTGCTGTTGGCTTGGGGACTTCTTGATCAATGAAGTCCTTAAAACTGTTGTCCTCTAATACTGCTTCCATGCAATCCTTCCAAGCTATGTAATTCGAGCTACCATCCAGGGCATACTCGAGTCTCAAGCCATTGAACGCCATTGGTGAACTTTGAGATGTGATAAGAAATCGATTTTTTACCTACAATCAAGAACTTAAAAAGTTCTAACTTCTCCCTTATTTATATAATGTTCTCTGCTTTGATCACCTTTGCTTTGATACCATGTAGAAATTCTCACTTTATATTAAACTAATTATGCAATGTACTAAAGAAAATACTTAATCTACTTCTACAATCAAACTTGCGAAAGCTTAATCAATTTTGAGCAAGATCAAACAGAACACATATAACAGAGAAGAAGATTCAATCACACATGAAACATAGAAGAATACTCTAGGGAAAGCCTTAGCTAAAAACTGCGCTATCTGTATTATCATACAAGTGGAAATATTGTAGGATTACACAAAGCTTTAGCTGACAATCTATCCATGTCTCAGTACAATCCCTCACTTCTACTCATAGACAGAATGGAAAACACATATGTCTTCCTTCAGTCCTCCAAGCCTCCTATTTCCTTGCCCAGTTTCTCTTGGGTCCTCCAGCTGCCACCTATGTGATTCTCACCTCACATACTGCTCTGACCTCTGTAATAACTGCACAATCCTCAAGGAATGAATTCGTTCTACATGCAAGAGATATTCACATGGGAATATTCTAGAAATTGATAGTACATTGTCCCTACCTTTAATCTCAACTGGGTCTCTATCTGAACTAACATGCATGAGTTATTTATGAGAGAATATTCAATTATCTGGGAAACACTAGTTGCATGCATGCGTGCATTAACTGACTTAACTCACAATTAGTTCCACAAATTGTTTGGAACTAATTTAACTGGACTTAACTCAATTAACTGAGCTAACTAATTACAACTCAAATACAAATCATCCTTTTCTCCTTAATTAAGGGAAAACTTCCTCAATTAAAGGGATAATTGTTGCATGTCTTCACAAAGACTTCATGTTTGATTTTCACCAACTAATTATCTCAAGATGACTTAATTAATTATTTTTCAAACAACTCGTGAGACTAGATTCAAATTTTAATTCAAGGAAAAATTAAAATTGGAATATATCCTGAAATTATATCTATAGGAATGCTATTTTTAGCATTTCTTGTTGCTATTTTCAATAGTTTTCTCATGCTACGTGTTGCTCGTTAAGGTTAATCGCTTGAAATTGCAAAATACCATTTCCAGCCTTTAGGGTGTGCGAGATACCGCTTACCACTTGCCGACTACTACCCATGTGGTTAAATCAAAACCTTTAAGAAAGACGCTTAACCAAAGGTTTAATGCTTAATCTCAATATTAAATCTTAACGCTAATTGACTGTGATTTACCAATAAAATACATAAACAGAGAAAAATACCTGATTAGGTCCAGAATGTCGATACACAACTACAAATGAATTTCTACACCAGAACAGTGCATCCACACCACACTTCAATCAATGAATCAACAAGCTAGAAATTACAGAAAAATTATTACATATGCCCCATGGAGTGGCAACCCTCTACTGGGTCTTACATCGATAGTGGGTCTCCTCTACTATGCACTCACACTTACAGTTAAATAGAGTAACATAATATAGATCAGATCAAGTGAGATCCGATCAATCCCTATCTTCGCTCACATCCCTCAAAATCTACGTAAAATAACAAATTACAAACAAACTCAATCAGATTTGGAGGAAATATCGTCCTCATGCCATGCATTCTCCTTTGAAGGTTCCAAAATTTGATTTTGACTTGGGTCATTGATGCTCGTGCATCAGACTCCCAAGGTACAAGAATTTTATGACCTCCTGGTCATATGCCTTCTTCATCCCTTAGCAATTCTACCCACATCCTCTGTGGAATTGCCTTTATGATTTTTCTGTGAGCTGCAACAAAACCTCTGTAGTAACAAGTCCTCCCTACTACACAATACCTCACCAAGCTTCTCTCCTATGAGCTTAGTCTTTCGACATCTCTCTAGTTCTCTCTTCTGGAACCAATTGAGCACTCCTGGCTCTAGCTTGCTGCAATATTCTCACCTTCTTCTACCGCTATCTATACAATAATATAATGAACACAAACTCTCCAATATTCAACATAATTGTACCTCCTTTTGCATGCAAACTCTTTCTCACAGGAAACCTTTCCCTACTGTGATACCACTTTGATGCAGCAAAACTGCACCTTTAGACAATTCGCACGTGAACCTATGGGTTATGGGCCCACGTATACATCAAACGCATTTCAATTAGCGGACTTCACAACAAACCTGACCAATCACTGTCAACCGCATGTTGCAGAACTGACATATTCATTTTAACACTTGACTTTTGGCACTCCAAATCTCCATTGCCAATCTCATTCCTCAATCCAACAACTATCGCATCACTTGCTCGCCAACTAGCTTGGCTGATCTCCACCGTCGATGTGACACGTCCAATGGAATGGCTATCATGCAATCTCGCGCAAATTCTTTCACAACTGATATCAGATCAAGAGTGCACGAGAAAAGTGGTTTTCTTGTGCTATGTGTTGCCTGTTAAGGTTAATCGTGTGAAATTGCAAAATACCATTTCTAGACTTTAGGGTGTGTGAGATAATGCTTACCACTTGTTGACTACTATCCACATGCTTAAATCAAAACATTTAAGAAATACGCTTAACCAAAGGTTTAGCGCTTAATCTTAGTATCAACTCTTAACGCTAATCGACGTACCAGATTAGGTCTAGAACATTGATACATAGCTATAAATGAATTTTTGCACCAGAATGGTGCGGCCACACAACACTTCAATCAATTATTCAAAAAACTATAAATTACAAAAAATTATTACATATGCCCCATGGAGTGGCAACCCTCTACTGGGTCTTACATTGATACTGGGCCTCCTCTACTATGCACTCACACTTACAGTTAAATAGAGTAACACAATATGGATCAGATCAAGTGAGATCTGATCAATCCCTATCTTCACTCACATCCCTTAAAATCTACGTAAAATAAAAAATTACAAACAAACTCAATCAGATTTGGAGGAAATCTCGTCCTCATGCCACACGTTCTCCTTTGGAAGGTTCCAAAATTTGATTTTGACTTGGGTCGTTGATGCTCCTACATCAACATAAGAGTGAACTTCACCGAATAGTTGAGGCCAATAGAATCTTGCTTTCGATATCTTATGCATGGTGGTCTTCCAGTTATAGTGCCCCTAACAAATGCCACTATGGATATCATCAGTCACCCTTTGAGTCTTTATTTCTACTGAACACATAAGAAGAATTCCCACTGGGTATTTCTAATATAGCTTCCCATTAGATATAACAAATTTTCTAGGCTTGTAATCTTAATGCTCTATACTTGGATTTATCCATGTTCACTGGGCATCTCAAGAATATCATATAGTGGATGATGTCCTTATACTAGGAAGATGTTTTATATTTGATATGAATATTTTGGATCAACATCTCGATCAACAGTTGTTATATCCCCTCTTCATATTCTTCTGTCAACAAGTTAATCCCCAAGGCTTGGCAATTGGACTAATAATATTTTGGCCAGTCCATGTCCTTTGATAAGTTTAGTGGGCTTGAATCCATGTCATACTCTTGGAATTCTGCAATCCATTTACCTCTTTTCCCATCACTTTCCCCTTGCATTGGGATTTCCTTGAAAATAGATATTGGAACATAAGTCACAATGTTAGAGTGTAAAAAATAAACTCTGAAAGCCTTCAAAACTTTGACTAGGGCATAAGCATGTTTTTCCAAGATGTTATATTTCATTTTAGCCTCCCGCAACACCTGGTTGAAGAATGCTATAGGCTACTCTTGACCTTCCTTATTCTTCTGTAATAACACATTGGCTATAGTATGAGGGAAGGCAAAAGAAAAGATGTAAAATGGCATTGAATAATTCGAGCTAAATAGTACAAGAGTTTTGCAAAAAATCTCTTGATCCTAGAAAAGGGTTCCCAGGAATATGGGCTCCACTTTACTTCATTCTCCTTCTTCAACATCTTTGTGATGCCTTTCACTATCTTTGCATAATTATGTATAAATATTCTCAAGAAGTTAATCCTTCCCAAAAACACTTGGAATTACTTTTTATTTCATGGTAGGGGAATGCGACTGATGGCTTCCACCCACTTAGGATCGATCTTCACCCCTTCCTATGCTACTATATGCCCCAAAAGGTTTCCTTCACTAAGAGAGAACTGGGATTTATTTGGATTTAGAGACAACCCATACTTCCTAGATTTCTCAAAAGTGAGCTTCAAATGTTCAATATGTTCCTCATCGGTTTTAGAGAAAATTGTGATATCATCCAGGTAGACTACTACGAATTTGTCATGTTCCCCCACAAAAGATGTATACATTTCCCTCTGGAAGGTTTCCCCTACATTTATGAGGTTGAATGGAAGTCTTGCATACCTGAAGGCCACCCAAGGTGTAGTGAATGCAATTTTCTTATGATCATCAGGATGCATTGCCTTATTATACCTTAAAAAGCCATCCATCATGGACATCCGAGCTGAGCCAACTACCTTCTGTAATATATAATCAATTTTTTGCAATGGGTAATTGTATTTCAATGAGGCTCTATTGAGGTTTATGAAATCTACACACAGTCTTATATCTCCATTTTTCTTCCTGACATTTAATGGTACGATGATCTTGGTCTGAAGTAACTTTCTCACTTCCTTCTCGATGGATGGAAGTAAAAGGGTATAGACATGTCTGAGTTTCTTCTTACAAGGATTCATTAGATTCTTTAAGGGAATCTTATTTGAATAACATTAGTATCAAAAGTATTTAAATCTTCATAGGATCAAGCAAAAACATCTTTATAGGTTTTTAAGAGATTTAAGTACCTTTGTTTATATGGATGGGGGATCCCTTTTGACAAATTGATAATCCAAGGTTCATTATTCGAGCTGATGTTGCAATCTTCAACCTGTTCATCAACTCCCTGTTCAATAGGTTTTGAAGCCAAGTAATTAGATTTGAATATCCTCTTAAAAGGAACTAGACCACGGGGAATGACATTTCCTTTTAGTTGCAAAACTCTATGCCCTGTGATAGTTTCCTCCCAAGTGGTTGGTTTTCCATCTATTACTTCTTATTCTTCTTGGTCCATCACCAAATTTGAGAATTTCCCAATGACTTCCATGAAACGCTTGATCTGTTCATCATCTTTGAACACCTACCAGTGTTTCACATTGTCAGGCACTGAGGTTCTGTACCTAACTTCGATTTCATATTTGAGGAGTGGATTTTGTGGTGGCTTGAAATTATTGGCATCTATAGCCAAGGAATCGACCATTTGATTTCCTTCCCTGGGTAATAATTGGACATTAAAAGCTAGGAATAAGTTGTCAATTAAGTCCCAAACCTCATTTGTGTAAGCCCTCAGTCGGGGGTGCTTAGTTCGACATTAGACATTGGTTTTCTTCACCGCCATTTATGAGTCTCCAAATACAGTCAGGCATTCAATGTTCAAATTCTTTGCTGCTTGCAGACCTAACAGTAATGCCTCATACTCTTCCACATTATTTGTTGCCTCAAATTCCAATTTGAATGAGAGGGGAATCAAGATACCCTCTGGAGATATCAACAATACTCCTGCTCCATTTCCTTCTTTAGAATTTTCACCATCAAAATATAATTTCGAGACTTTGCTATAATCTTTGAGTTGTTGATCTAGTATAGCTATAGGTTGTATATGTGTTTCTTCTAAACTAAAATCATCTTCTTATAACATTAATCAAGAGAGATCCCTCTAGTTCCCATACACTAGAGCATTGTTTGAGCAATAATCTCTTGTGACTGTTTTAACAAATCTTCATTCCTTGTACAGTCACCTTTCTTCTCCACCAAAGATAGGGATGGTAGCATAACTAAGATCTAGTTTAATAAAACATCCAATCTTTGATCCTGAAGATCTAGACAAAATCATACCGAACCTTGTAGGGATATCAGCTACTAGAATGTCCATCACTACACTTTTCACAGGGATCTAGGCCAAATTCACCACCAAGTATTTTATCATACCCAAGCACCTTACTGTCTTAGAGTCAAAAGGGTAGAGGTATTTGTATGGTATGGTTATCTCTAGACCTATTTTCTCCCTTACTGATAGTGGAATTATATTATGATAAGCTCTTGAGTCCAACATATTTTTATGGAGCAAGAGGTCATGTACCACTAGAGTGAATTAGAAAGGTGGGGTGGAGGGATATTTTTATTCAACACGACGTCCAAAGATGACCATTGGACTTTCTTCCTGGAGGTTTAAACTATCAGAAGGTTGGCTTGAAGCAGATGGAAACATGAACTGAGAAACCTGGGCCTTATAGGTAGTTTTTTTTAGGAGTTCAGATAACGGGACTGGGATCTTGACTTTCTCAAGCTCTTTTTGAAGATTGAAAATGGTAGGGCCTTTTTTTGTAGTGCTAGCTTCTAATGACTCCTTTTATTTTTCATAAATGGGCCTAGAAGGGGGAGAATTTTTCTCTTCTTTGAGGTCTTCAGGCTTATGGACATTTGGGTATGAGGAGCCCTTTTTATTTTTAATAATCGGGTCTAAAAATCCCTTTCCCTTATCAATTAACTTAGGAGGCTTTGGGGAGGAAGTACCCTCATTATGATCTTGCCCCCTCGATCTCTTTCTATATGACCATAGATTGTATTTCTTGTGCATCTTAGCCTACATGAAATCAGTAAACTGCTTGCAGTAGTCATCGATATCGTCATCGTTTAGTGTTGCATCAAGCTTGTCCTCCTCTTCTTCATATGTTCTGAGTTTTTGTTCTTCATCGGAGAAAGAGGAATACAAGTTCCCCAAACTTCATTTTCATCTGGTGTATGTTCCTCCAAATCGTCTTCTATATATAGTGGTGGATGAATGTGATGTTATTGCTATTTCTTCTAGCTTTGCAATAACTATAGGGGAGGCCTTCTTTATTGGGAATTGAAACCCCAATTGGTAGCCAAAAAGTTCTTTCATTGAAGGATTTTATTTTCCAGCTCCATTTTTGTCATTTTATTTGATAAGTTCTTTATGAACTTATCCATCTCCTCTATCCTATGTTCTTTGGATTCTCTTCCTTGACTTGAGGAAGTTGCCTCATCTTTTCCATTTTTCTTCTCTCTAGGGTTAGATATGCCTCTTGACTTCTTGGTTGAGGTAAAATTCGCTTCTACCTTGAGAACATTAGCTTGAATCTTGTCTAAGGAACGAGATTTCCTCTCTCTGAGTTTAAATCCAAACTATGATTTAAAGGCCCCAACAAAAACTGCTCAGGCAATGACATGTGGGGGTTTAATCTTAGCAGGAAGATTATTATACAATTTATTAAACCTTTTTATAAAAGCCGAGATATCCTCATTAGGTTTCTTCTTCATAGCATTGAACTCAGTTAGAATGTAGCGATGGTATCTCTTCTCTTCCCATTTCTGCAAAAAGGAATTTCTCCATTTCTTCCCAAGTGGTAATGGAATCATTTAGCAAAGATTTGAACCATTTCCTAACTTCCCTGCCAAAATATTGGATGAAGAGCCTTAGCATTACGTCCTGGTTCTCGACATTAAGATTTTATGCAAAGGCACATAAAATTTCTATGTGTCTCTGCACAGATATGTCAACTTCTTCATTAAATGTGGACAGGAGCTTGAGATAGTCTTGTGGAATAGCATTTAAATGTTGAGGGAGGTATAATTGAGCATATTTTCTTAACAAGAAGCCTGGGATAACCGTTTGGATTAGAGGGGGTGGTGCTTGATTTATTGGGGGTCTCTAAGGTATGACCAATTGTGAGATAGATGACTAAGCCTGGAATGAGAAATTTTTCACACTATGGGTAGAGTTGCTATGGAATATGTCTTTTACCTCCTCAACTTCAGGGAAGAGAGGAAATGAGAAAGAAGGGGTGTCAACTTAAACTTATTTTTCTTTGACCTCTAGGGAAGTGGTACTAATTAGCTGACCACTTTATGAAGAATATACCATCACTCTAGGAGGAAAATTAAAGCAATGAATTATAACATTTTGTGAGTTGGATGAGGATGTTTTAGGAAATGAAGAGACAATAGCACCAATATTTGGGGTTTTTTCCTTCCAAATCCTTCTGAATATGATTCTTTCTATGTCAAATACAGGTGGTGTTCTTTGCTAAGAGGTATCTGAGTGAGTATGGGGCCTCTTATAAGCTATAATGATCAGATAAAAATATGGATAGTGGAGTCACCAAGGTTTTTTTATAATGAAATAGAGACATGGAGTCGCCAAAATGGAGTACATGTGGTACTGGTGTACATGTGTGATTGAGTGCATGTCATACATGTTGTGTTGCGGGCATGTGGTACTATGTATGTGCATTGTGTATTCATGGTATCATGACATATGCATTCATTGTGTTGCACTCTATATAGTTATTTGTGTTGTATTGTACACCAGTTGTAGGCGTATGTGTTGTATGTCAGGTGTAGGTGCATGGTGTTGTATGCAATGTGTGATTGTATGTGTGTGATATTGTTGGCTTGAGGGGGCCTGACCTATGTTCAATGTTAATTAGCCAAACAAATCCATACACTACTGGCCCTTTCAGCATCAGCCCATGGAATGTGGATCGAAGTCTCACCCAAAGCAATATGGGGGGATGTTGGAACCAAGTTTCCGCACCTTGAGATGGTCGTGATGTCGGTTAATTTCCTCTATTATTGACTTCACGCAGGTCGCTTCGCTCTAGGGATTTCTAGATGAGCCATCTATTCTGTTCTTTAATACCTCCATGAAAGGCTACCGCTGAACTTCGTGCAACCCTAACCCTTGAACTAGACACTTTCATGCTACTAAGGGAGCGTACCGTGCAGATTACTTAACTAGTGTAAGTGTCTTACTTATCTTATTAGATACTCACAGTTATCACTGTGTAAACAAATATTCTTATATGCATTTAGTTATCCAACATAATCATACACATTCGTGCATCACATAGGAATTATAAAGGAAATTCATACATAAAATGATAAGCTGCATTAATCGGAACAAAGACACCGAAATTGTAGAATACTTCTCTTTATTGATCTCTTCCAAGTGATTACAAACTCTATCCACCTTGTGCACACATCTATAGGGTTCACGCACTCAGTTGCAGAATTTTACCCTAGGCCTCTACGCACTCAGCTTCAGAGCCTCTACCTACACTAGGACCCAAAAAATAGACTTCTACTTTAGAGCTATGACTCTCTTACATTGTTGATTATTCTAACTACTTAGAGCTTATCTCTTTTTATACAATTCCATGGTCCATAGACCATAGGTGGATCTCTTACAACTGACTTTCCTTTACAAAAATAAGGGAAGTCAACCCTTTATGACTTATGACACCTTCATGCTTCACGACCACAAAATGCAATGTCTTTACAAGTTTATTACAAAATTTGACTCAAACATGGGCTTTTAGCCCAAAAAATATCCTTTGGGGATCCCGTTCCCAACAGGTCTCCAACACAAACATCATGACTTGCCCTCGAGTCACTTAGTGGGTGCGAATATCTTTGCGTGAAGCCCTTCCAGCTCGACTCGTATGACCGCAACTTTGGCCATTTATTGAGATGTCACCTGCTTCACGTCTTCTATTGTCTTCTCGGTCATTGCTCCTATGCTGTTAGCCTGAAGCTTTTTTTGTGTTGCTTGTAGAGTCACAAGCTTGCCTTTGATATTCCCAGTTACTGCGTAAACCTCATCTAGCCAGGGCTTTAGTCTCACCTTGAGCACTGCTTCCTTGTGCAACACTGTGTCCACCTGTTTCTTCAGCTGCTTGGCCTCCTGCAGCTTGGCTAGTCCCTGTGTCAGTGCTATGGTTTGCACTGTGCCCTTGACCTCATTATAGCACTTTTGTAGCTCATGTGCTTCCATATCTAACCTCTGTACATTAGGGTCCTCCTGCAAGCTTGTCAGGACCTCAGATGATTGCTCAAACAGTTGCGTGTAGTCTGCTACTACACTATCTTAAATTCCGGTCACCCGCTCCATTTGGCTGCATTTCAACTATAAAATCATGAACAGTGACCTTAACAGTCACTTTCCGACTGACCTATGTGATTTATCCCTGGATAGCATAGCTCCCTCCGCATTGCCGCAGACCTTGTGACACTTCCTTGCTTCGCACCATCCTCCAAGTGCGCAGCTTCCTAACCAGGGTAGTGTAGTTTATAGTCTTGCGCATCCTTGCAGCTGCCTAGAGAGCTAATACTGTGCTACCTTCATCTAGTCACATGGTCAGACCAACGGCGTATGGATTCAAGTGACTACCATTCACCTTTCCCGTGAAGGGATCTCCATTCAATTTGACCAGCTGTACCGCTCCTCCGTCGGTAATCTCCTTAATGACATAAGGCCCTAACCAATGAATTCTAAACTTCCCTGGAAATTTATTAAACTTACTATCATATAGCAAAACCAGGTCGTTTATCTTAAAGGTGTGCAACTTAATATGTCGATCATGCTATGCCTTTTCACGCTACCCCTGGACCTATTGGTGAAATCTAGCTAGAAATCTCTCTTCCTCAAGTTCATCCAGCTATGCGAGCCTTTCCTCTAGGGCTCCACAATGCATCATACCTGTGAGCATCACTATGCGTAGACTATGCACAATATATTCCATAGGCATTACTTCAACACCATAGACAAGCGTAAAGGGGGTTTGTCTAGTCAACTTCTTGCATGTCGTTCGATAAGTCCATAGTACTGCAGGTATGCGTAGGTCCCAATCACTTCGCTGACCATTGCAAACTTTGGTTAGCATGTTCTTCAACACTTTATTGAATGCTTCCATTGTTCCTTTAGCTTGCAGGTGATAAGGTGTGCTCTTCTGGTGGTATACCTAAAATTCCTCCGTTAACGTGCTGATTGTCTCATTCAGAATGTGCGTACCTCGATCACTCATCAAGATCCTTGGAAAACCAAATCGTGCTAGTACATGCTCAAAGAGGAACTTTGCAGCAATCATGCCTGTGAAATCCTTCACAGGTTATGCCTACACCCAACGAGTCAAATACTCCATCGCAATGATAATGTACCTCGTTCCTGTCTTTCCTTGGGGCTGAATGGGTCCCACAAAATCTATTACCCATTTCTCAAAAGGTTGCAATGTCATTTGTGGATTCAAAGACATATCATCCCTCCACGATGGCTTTCCAGTCCTTTGACACACATCATACGCTTTGCAGTATGCTTTTGAGTTATGATGGAGGGTTAGCCACCACAACACTGCACATAGAATATTCTGCGCAGTTGCTCTTCCTACATAATGTCCTCCTGCGGTGCCCCCATGAGAGTCTGTGAGGATGCTACTCTTTCAAACTTAGGTAGATATCACTGCAATATCTCATTGTACCCCATTTTGTATAGATGCCCAACAATGATAGAGAAATCTACAGCGCGCACCACTAATTCCTTCTTCTACTAGACATTGTATCCTTTCGGGGCAGTTCCAATTGTTAGGAAGTGTATTACATCCTCCATATGACCATCCACGATGCGCACTACAAATAACTACATGTCAGGAAATCCTTCCTTCAAATTAGTGGGCTCTTACCCTATTTCGATGCGTGATAGATGGTCTGGTCTCGCGTTCAGTCGTTCACACTTCACAATAACCTCAAAATCATATTCCTGGAACAATAAGAGCCACCTGCAGATTCTACCCCCCAACACAGGCTTATTGACTAGGTACTTTAGCATAGAATGATCTGTATGCATCTTAAAATGGTCTCCCAACATATAATGTCTAAACTTCTAGAGCACATATATCATGTCTAACCCTTCATGCTTGGTGGTGGAATAGTTCTTCTCTGCCTTGGATAACCTTTTGCTTGCAAACGTGATAGGGTGGCCCAGGACTTCTCCAATAGCTTGTGTCAGTACTGCTCCCAGTGCTATACATGATGTGTCGACATGTACATGAAACTCCTTCTTCCAGTCTGGAAAGACTAGGATTGGCACAGTGACCATCTTTTCTTTCAGTACATCTAGGCTCTTCTTACAATATTCATTCCGATAGAATGTGACATCCTTCTTCAACAATTATTTCATAGGCGTGGTGATTTGGGCATAGCCTTTGATAAACTTTCTGTAATATCCCGTATGTCCCAGGGTAGCACACAACTGTTTCACACTCCTTGACACTTCCATGTTCAGTATCAACACGATCTTCGTGGGGTCTGCCATCACTCCCTGTCTGTAAACCACATGACTGAGCAGGGTCGCAAAGGGAACAAAAAACATACATTTCTTCAGGTTGAGCATGATCTAGTATCTTCGATAGGTATCTAGGATTAGGCGCAGGCTTGCTACATGGCATTTTATTAGCCCAAACACAGTCTAGTCATCAAATTATACTTCTAGAAACTTATGAATAAAATTTTTAGAAGCAACAACAACTATGCGTGAGAAGATCACAGGTGCATTATTCATTCCAAACGGCATTACAGTGTACTAGAAACAACCCCACTTAGTCGCGAAGTTTGTCTTTCTCCTATCCTCTGGCACGATTTTGATCTGGTGGTACCTTGAGAACCCATTAGTGAAGGAATATGCTTCCTGGCCACCTACATTATCCAACACTTCATCAGTGAATGAAGACGAGAAAGGATCATGTACGCAAGCATCATTTAGATTTCTGAGATCCACGCATATCCTTATTTCATCCTTTTGCTTCTTCTCCTGTACCACCATTGGGCTTACCCAGTCAGATTCTTCCACATGTTCAATGATGCCTGCTGTGAGAATATTGTTGAGCTCTAAACAGACCTTTTCCTTATACCTCAAAATGAGATGGTAAGGCCTTTTCTTAACTAGCTTTGCATAGGGCTTCAACGTGATATTCATAACCCCTAGGTCCCTAATTATCCCTTTTAGATCCATAAACTTGGTAGGGAATAAATCCTGGTACTCAAGGAGCAATTCGGTGACCTTATCCACCATCACATTGTCCCAATTATCTTCAATCTTCGCAAATTCAAGATCTGCCTCAGTACCAATGTTCACTTGATTATTTTTCAGCGGTGCGCTTATATCTAGATTCTCAACCTGTGGTCCTTCAACCTTGCGATGACCTTCTGTTTCAGGGATGTTAATCTTTCAAGGACCCTTGTCCTCTTCTTCAACAGTTAAATTATAAATTTCTAACGTGTGACTCACTTGAATAGCCCATTCAGGTCGAATCAGGTTTAAAGGATCCTGCGATATCCTAAATGTTTTTGCTTTCACCTGTTGTAGCACTTCATCAATAATATCAAACTCGTATTCAAAACTGAATGTCATTATGAATCCTTTGTGTAGAATATCCCATTCTCCTGTCCCATGGTGGAGCTCTATTTCTACATACCAGTTCATCGGGTTACGACATCCAGGGTGTGACAGAACAAGTGTACCCATTCAGGTTGGGGCTTCTCTCCATAAGCCTGAGCCCATTTTGCCAAGTGCATGTGCGGATCATCCTGCCCATCATACTTGTCCATCATTGGCACCTTGGGCTTCCCAAAGTGTGTCCTCATCATTTTCCTACATTCACGCCAATCATCAAATCTTCACTTCTGTGTACCCCATCATCTTATGGGCATAGCGCATAGTGCCCACTCCAATGCCTGGAAGCGCTGCTTTTCCGGTACCTCCCTCTCAAATGCATCCAAAAAAATATCTACATCATTTAGGCCATCATAAGTAGGCATATTTCTTACCTCTGACAGCACACAATGCAGCGACTAGGTCATCATGTTGCAGTTCAGCGTGGTTACTTCTTGTAACCGCTTCTGCCAGTGCTCTAGTTGTTCATCAGAGTCGAAGGTGCATGGAATCTCTTGCAATCCCACGTAAGTCATCCATCCGCTGTTGGATTCACCCAATATTGGTCTCACGCTATTATCTTATAGATACAGTCCAGATCATCATCACTCTCATAATCACAGACTAGTTCAGTATAGCATGAACCTTCAATAGGATCTAGGGGTACAATTACGTGTAGCGACTTCTTCTCAAATATCATCTTTCACTTCTTTAGTTTGATTACCCCATTCATATCAGTAGCCCAATCAATTCCAAGGAGTGCAGGATAGGGGTTGCTGTGATCCACTATCTCTATCACTTCAAAATCAGCCAATGTGCTCACACCTTCAATATCCACAGTCACTCCCTGCAGCCGCCCCATGGGGATGATCTTGTACTGATTTGCCATCCTTAGTTGAATTAGAGACCATTGTAACATGGGTCTCCCCATCCGTTTTCAAGTATGTTTAGGTAGGATGTTTGCATCTGACCCTAGGTCCAAGATAACCTGATCATCTCATACTCTCCTATCTACGTGGTCAGTCTCATCTCTCGTCCCGTCCTTGTTTTATGCTTACCTATCTTTCACACTATGTGTGGCTCACTCAGGGTGTTTCCAACGCATCTATTTATAATCTCTTGTAACCCCTTCATAGCCTTATTATCGTGTATTAACTTCATATAGGTCTCTGGGAAGGTTTTAAGCATAGTAGGGTCCATCTCCTGGTCAGGCTTATCCTTGCTTCCTAAGGTGGAGGCCTTAGCGAAGCTCTTCTTCACTTCCATGACAGTTTCATGTGCACGCTCCAAATCGAACTCAACCTCCTTTGTCAGAGCTTTGCGCACCCATGTACTATCTTTGGGATGTTTCCCCTTGTCATCTCTTGTTGTGATTCCGCTCGGGAGCACTATATTCACGTTTTGATCCTCTTATCGTGGCTCAGACCTCAATATATGCAGGTTCTCAATCGACGAAGGTGGTAGCACCCCTTTGTCACGTATCCTAGCTATTAGCATAGGACAATATTCCGTTTCATGATCAAACAGAGTGCAATACTTGCACGATGGACGTGTTGGGTTAGTACAATCGTGGGCAAATGTCCTAGTCCTTCGCAATTGTAGCAGATCAACTATCCCCAACCTTTACTAGGTCCTCCTCCACCTCAGTTTCGTTGCACCCCTGAAATCCTATCCACACCATCCTCGTGTTCTAGTCAGGGGGTTGTGTTTCAGCCTGAACCCTATAGGTGGGAGTTCTATCCATCATCAATTCATAGCTTCTACAATTGCGCTCATCATGCCCTACCGATCTACAAAAACTGTAGAACAGTTGTTGTAGTGTTTGTTGGGTTGTGTTATATTCTTTCCATGACTAGCCCAAGTAGTTAACCAGGTGGTTAGAGGGGGTATCATAGGGGGTTTGAGGGGGACCCGTAACCCCACTCTATGGGGTTCGAGGCAGTGCCCTATAAAATTTTGGTTTTGGACCCTATGTTAGGTTGGGCGCACCCACCTATGGTTTTGTGCATGATTTTTTCACATGGTTTTGGACGCGATGGTTTTCGGTCCATGGTTTTGGACGCGATGGTTGTCGGTCCATGGTTTTGGACGCGATGGTTTTTCGGTCCATGGTATTGGATGCTTCGTCATGTATAAATATGTATTGTAACATTGAAAGGAAGATAATGAAAAATCAAGCTGGTAATCCCGGTTTTGGGATCTAGGGGAAAATCTACGTGTATATGTGTTTTATGTGTTATGCTCTCACATTGTTTATTTTCTGTGTTTTAGAATTCGTATGCAGGTAATCTGTTTACGGGGTTAAAACCTACATTTGGTATCGGAGTTGTTTTGGCTTCAAGGGGACGCCTTTGTTGCTGAGGGGTTTCACTTGGGCCTATGGTAGACCCTGTTCAGTGGGAGATCCGCGAGATCGATTCTAGTTGTAAAAGAAGATGGTGAGTAGTGGAAAGATAGAGATCGAGAAATTTAATGGTAAAAGTTTTGAGTTGTGGAAACTCAAGATGGAGGATTTGTTGGTGGATAAAGATCAGTGGATCATGGTAGATCCAGGTACTAAACCAATGGGAGTGTCCGATGAAGAATGGAAGAAGTTGGATCAGAAGGCAAAGAGCAAAATACGATTGTGTGTCTCAGATTCAGTATTGCTGAATGTATCAGGGGAAGCTATGAAAAAGGCTTTATGGAACAAGTTAGGGAATTTGTACCAATCTAAGTCTCTGGTGAATAAACTGTTCCTGCAAAAAAAGTTGTATAACCTGAGGATGAAAGATGGAGACTCAGTGACAGAGCATCTGAACGCATTTAATACTATGGTAAGTCATTTAGCATTTGTTGATATTAAAATTTTAGATGAAGATAAGTGCATTAGTTTGTTGTGTTCTCTACCAGATTTGTGGGATAGTCTGGTTATTGCAATACATAGCAATGCAACTGCCTTATAGTTTGATGAAATAGTCTTAGCCTTGCTGATTGAGCAGATGAGACGGAAAAAAATGGAGAGCCAGAATGGTGATGCCTTGTCTGTATGAGGATGGTCCTAGAATAGAAACAAAAATAAGTCATTGAGTGGGAGATCTAAATCTAGAGGGAGATCTAAATCCCCAGGAAAACTTGTAAGGGTGGTGTGCTGGAAATGCGGAAAGGAAGGGTACTACAAAAGGTACTGTAAATCTAAATCTCTTGATAAAGGAAAGGGATCTGATGATGCTCCTTCTGCAGAGGCGAAAAGCACCTAAGATGAAGGTGGGGATGTGTAGTTGGCTTCTTCAAGTACACATGTAGATCATGAGGCATGGTTAATTGACTCAGGTGCATCCTTTCACTTCACTCCCCATAGAGAGTGGTTCTATGAGTATGAGAAATACGATGGTGGTGATGTCTTCTTAGGGAATGATAGGAAGGCTAAAATCGTTGGTCATGGAAAAGTAAAGTTGAAGCTACAAGGTGGAAGGGTTAGAACACTTCCCAAGTGTTCTGCATATTCCTGCATTGGCTAGAAATATGATTTCTATAAGCAAGTTGGATGATGCAGATGTAAAAAAAGTGTTCGAGAAGGATACCTGCAAGATGGTTTGGGGAGCACTGGTATTAATGCAGGGATTTCGGATTGGAACTCTATAAAAGATACAAGGTAGAAATGTTATTGATGGGTGCAACACTTCTGTGGTTCCTGAAAGTGGAGCAGAAAATCTAGTGGTCTCTGGAGAGAAGACTATGTTGTGGCATCAAAGGCTTGGACATATTGGAGAGAAGGGCCTTCGAATACTTCATGGTAAAGGTATGGTAGAAGGTATGAGTAATAGCTCTCTAGATTTTGATTTCTTTGAAAATTGTGTATATGGGAAGCAGAATCGGGTGAGTTTCCCCTCTGGTAATAAGAGGGAGAAACAGATATTAGAGCTTGTGCACAATGATGTGTTTGGAACTGTGAAGGTTCCATCACTAGGTAAGTCTATGTACTATCTATCTTTTATAGATGAATTATAAAGGAATCCATGGATATAATTCCTTAAGAAGAAATATGAAGTCTTTGACAGGTTTAAAGAATTTAAGGCTCTCATGGAAAATCAGACAAAGAGGAAGATAAAGGTGTTAAGGACAGATAACGGTGGAGAGTTTGGCAGTAAGGAATTTGAAGAATTCTATAAGAAGTGTGGTATATCACGACAAAAGACTGCTCCATATACACCTCAGCAAAATGGAGTTGTAGAAAGAATGAAAAAGACGTTGATGGAAAGGCAAGAAGCATGCTCAGTCGTGTCGGGTTAGGATAGGAATTCTGGGCAGAGGCGGTGGATACTGCATGTTACCTGGGCAACAGGTCACCTTCATCAGCGTTGGAGGATAAGACTCCACAAGAGTTATGGACTGGTAAGAAACCCTCTCTTTCACATCTGAGGGTATTTGGATGTGATGCATATGTACATGTTCCAAAGGAGAAACGAACCAAGTTAGATAGTAAATATGAAAAGTGCATCTTTATTGGGTATAAGGATGGTCTAAAGGGTTATTAGCTTTGGAATCCAATAACAAGGAAGGTTGTGTATAACCAAGATGTGGTGTTTAGGGAGGTGAAATATGTTATTAAACATGAAATCCAACCAAAGGAACCTGAGAAGATAGAGTTTGAGCTAAAGGAGGAAGAATTAGACTTTATAGTGGAGGAGGAATCAGAAATTGAAGAGCCACAAACTTCGGGTGTGAGAAGATCAGTTCGAGAAAGAAGACAAACAGAAAGGTATAGTCCATCTTCTTTCTGTTCAAATTTTGCTTTATCTATTACTGATGGTGATCCTAGAGCTGTGAAGGAAGAAGTAGATTCAAAGGATGCAAAACTCTGGAAAGAGGCCATGGTTGATGAAATGGCATCTTTGCACAAAAATGAGGATTGGGATTTGGTGGAGTTGCCAGCTAGAAGGAAACCCATTGGTAGCAGATAGGTGTTCAAGAAGAAGACAAATGTAGAAGGAAAGGGGGAGAAATACAAAGCTCAATTGGTAGCAAAAGGTTATTCCCAGGTGTCAGGAATTGATTTTTGTGATATTTTTTCTCCTGTCACCAAGGTAACTTCTATTAGATTACTTTTATCTGTTGTCGCTGCTTTTGATTTTGAGGTAGAACAGATGGATGTGAAGACAACATTTCTTCATGGGGATCTGGAAGAGGATATCTACATGAAGCAACCTGAAGGCTTTGCGGTGAAGGGTAAGAAAGAACTGGTATGTAAGTTAAAGAAGTCTCTGTATGGGTTAAAACAGTCACCAAGGATGTGGTATCAGAAATTTGATACATTTTTATGGGGACTTGGCTTCACTAGAAGAAAAGTAGATCACTGTGTGTATTTTAAATTAATTGGTGACCGTCTTATTTATTTGGTCTTGTATGTGGATGATATGTTGCTAGCTGGAAATGACAAAGAAATTATGTAGGATTTGAAGACCCAATTGTCCTCCAAATTCGACATGAAAGATATTGGTGCTGCAAACTATATTTTAGGAATGGAAATTAAAAGAGATTGGGAAAAGGGGAAGCTCTAGTTAAACCAGAGGAAGTTTGTCAAGACAATACTGCAGATGTTTAATATGAAGGATAGTAAACCGGTGAAGGTTCCTATTCCTGTAGGTGTAAAGTTATCTGATGACCAGTGTCCCAAGACACAAGAAGAGGAAGAGGATATGTCCTGTATTCCATATGCAAGTGCAGTCGGTAGCCTGATGTATGCAATGGTCTATACTAGACCAGACATTGCACATTCAGTGAGAGTATTGAGCAGGTTTATGTCAAAACTAGGGAAGGAGCAATGGACAACAGTGAAGCGGGTTTTCAGGTATTTGCGTGGCACTAGTGATTATGGTTTGTGCTACCAAGGAAGACCAGGATTGGATAGAGTTTTGGATATTCATGGCTTTGTTGATGCAGGATGGGATGGAGATCTCGATCAGAGAATATCTACAAGTGGATATGTGTTTAACCTATTTGGAGGTGTAGTTAGTTGGATGAGTAAGAAACAAACTGTAGTGGCACTATCAACTACAGAGATAGAATACATGGTAGCCACTCATGCAAGCAAGGAAGCAGTTTGGTTGCAGAGATTGTGTTCAAGTATGGGGTTAGCACATGGAGCTATAAGGAGAGACTGTGATAGCCAAAGTGCAATTTTCTTGGCAAAGAACCCTGCATATCATTCAAATACAAAGCACATTGATGTTCAATATCACTTTGTGAGAGATATGATAGAAGACAAAAGGGTGTTGCTAGTAAAGGTGGACACTTTGAAGAATACTGCATATGCATTGAAAACATCTATTAGCTCTAAAAATTTCTCTTGGTGTAGAGAAACAATGGGCATTGCAGGGCTGGAAAAATGACTAAGCTCTCTTGTGGCCTCCTGTGGAAAGAAAACAACAAGTGGGATAATGTTGGGTTGTGTTATATTCTTTCCATGACTAGCCCATGTAGTTAACTGGGGGGTTAGAGGGGGGTCATAGGGGGTTTGAGGGGTACTTGTAACCCCACTCTATGGGGTCTAGGGCAGTGCCCTAGAAAATTTTGGTTTTGGACCCTATGTTAGGTTGGGCAAACCCACCTATGGTTTTGTGCATATTTTCGCACATGCTTTTGGACGCAATGGTTTTCGGTCCATGGTTTTGGATGCGATGGTTTTTTGGTCCATGGTATTGTATGCTTTGGCATGTATAAATATGTATTGTAACATTGAAAGGAAGATCATGAAAAATTAAGCTGGTATTTCGGGTTTTGGGATCCAGGGGAAAATCTCTGTGTACATGTGTTTGATGTGTTATGTTCTTGCATTGTTTATTTTCTATGTTTTAGAATTCATATGCAAGTAATTTTTGTTCGAGGTTAAAACATACAGTGTCTGTACAAAATTTTGCAACAAATGACAGCTATCCATAACATGTTTTCTTGCTACTTGACATATAGTGCACTGCAATGCAGGCACTGCACTTGGTCCTGCTTGAGCTTCTAGCCTTAAAGGCATTGACCCTCCTCCTGGAAGGTAGTTCTCAAAGACTAGGAAATGGTCTTTGTCATGTCCTTGACTCTTGCATTTTAGGCACCATACCTCTTTGCGCACTTCTGGTCGAACTGTTTTTTCCTGCTTTAAGCTTTGCATCTCAAGGCAAAGATTTTTCAACTGCACATGGATATTCTGAACCCCTAGATTTGGATCTTGCATCGGTGTTTCACGTAGCCTCATTGCAATCTCCAAGGCCTCTACCTGAGTTGTTATCTTCTGCTGCGACAACGCAACCCTTAAGTGTCGCAAGAGTGAAGCCACAAACCACTCACGATGATGTCTATTTGTTAGGTTCATGTTAGCTTCGTGGATTGTACACTTCAACCTTTGATCTAATTCCCAAGGTGTCTCGCTTGGTTGCGTCGCGATTTCTTTGAACCCTACAATTGATTGTGCTTCAGATTTAGGCCTACTGAATTCTCTATTCAGTGCTGTCTGGATGTCTGCCACTTCACCATTCGGGTTATCATTAGCGTACTTGATATACTAGGTTAGCACGTGATCCTGCAAAGTGCTAACCAATGTCGCCTTGTTCATGTTGTCATCTGTAATTCCCTGATCTTCCCATACAACTTTTACAACGAACCAGAATTGGTTCAGGTCCTCATTCCTCAAGCCTTTGAACAAAGGGTGCTTCATTGAATTTTCCATACTGAACTATGGTGGAGGTGGAGGTGGTACGGGTGAAGTCGCAAGCGATGGTGGTGAAGTTGCAGGTGGTGTGGGTGGAGATAGCATTCCTAGGAATCCTTGCCTTATTATCTGAATAACACTTCATGGAGAAACCTGTGCTATTCCCTCTTCGTCACCTCACGGAGGTGAAATCAATGGACTATATTCAGGACCCTTTTTTCCTTCATTTCTGTAAGTTTTTCTGCTTCGCATAGCCTCGAACATCAAGGTAGTTGCATAACCCATTTTTCACACAATAACATTTTAATCCAGGTATTCAAATATTTCACGTACTTACCTCATGGTCCTTTGAAAAAGTGCTACTCTGCCTCACTGTAGCTGACTGAGGTGTCGACCGCAAATTCAATTACAAATCCTCTTATGATGCAATTGAGCCAATGATAGACAACATAGGTGATCTTCTCCTCTGATGCTTCCAACCTTCACACTAGCTCTGGGGTCCACACAATAGGACTGTCTAGTTTCCACTTTCCGTGGCTATTTTCTAGCTTCGCAATCCACTCATATAGCTCAATTGGAAAGGAGTAGAAAAAGATCTCGTGGATCTCTATATACAGGTACCTGTCCATCCATTTTTCCTTTGTCAGTCGCGAGTTTCTGTTCTCTTATACATGAATTTGTGGATCTTCCTATCCAACCAGTCTCCAATATCTTTCTTATTCGGATTCTAGTGATACGACATCACACATCTCTTATGCAAATTCCAGTCCGAAGAACAGAACAATTTGTTGGCTTGAGGGGGCTTGACCCAAGTTCAACATTAATTAGCCAAACAAATCCTTACACTACTGGCCCTTTTGGCATCAGCCCGCGAAGCATGGATTGAAGTCTCACCCGAAGTAGTATGGCAGGATGTTGGAACCAAGTTTCCAGACCCTAAGATGGTCATGATGTTGGTTAATTCCCTCTATTCCTACCTTTGTGCAGCTCATTTTGCTCTAGGGCTTGCTAGATGAGCCCTCTATTTCATTCTTCAATACCTCCGTGAAAGGGTACGACTAACCTTTGTGCAACCCTAACCCTTGATCTAGACACTTTCGCACTGCTAAGGTAGCATACCGTCCAGATTCCTTAACTAGTCTAAGTGTCTTACTTATCTTATTATATACTCATAGTTAGCACTGTGTAAACAGATATTCTTATATGCATTTAGTTATCCAACATAATCATACACATTCACGCATCACATAAGAATTATAAAGGAAATTCATACATAAAATGATAAGATGCATTAATCAGAACAAAGACATAGATATTGCAAAATACTTTTCTTTATTGATCTCTTCCAAGTGATTACAGACTCTATCCACACTGTGCACATAGCTACAGGAATTCGCGCACTTAGCTGTAGAATTCTACCCTAGACCTCTGCGCACTCAGTTGTAGAGCCTCTACCTACGCTATGACTCAAAACATAGACTTCTACTTTAGAGCTATGACTCCCTTACATTGTTAATTATTCTAACTACTTAGAGCTTAGTTATTTTTATACAATCCCATGGTTCGTGGACCATGGGTAGATCTCTTAAAGTTGACTTAAATTTACAAAACCTAGGGCGGACAACCCTTTATGACTTATGAAACCTTCGCGCTCTGGGACCACAAAATATGGAGTCTTTACAAGTTTATTACAAAATTTGACTCAAACATGGGCTTTTAGCCCAAAAACTGTACTTTGGGGGATCCCGTTCCCAACAGATACACATTATGTGTACATGCATATGTTTTACAAGAAGGCACTAAATGTTTGTCGGGTGTGGCAACTGATCCGGAGTGCATACACAATAAAGACAAAGGTAGAAGCTAAGAATTGATGAAAGGATAAGTATTAGCATTTTAGTTTAGTTTTATCATGCATGTGATTTATGATTATGGTATATGATTATTATATGTGATCTATGATTCTGGTTTATGATGGTTACATGTGATTTATGATGTTGATCTGCAATGGTTGTGTTTTGAGCTAACCGGATGTGGTATATTTATGCATGATGTTTTGATCAAACAATTAGTTTGACTTGTTGTGGTAGGAAGCGAGCAGAATTGCAAGTATATCTTATTGACGAGCTACCAATGAGGTATGATGTGAATTTATTTCAATTTATTTTAAATCTAATGGAATTTACTTGCTCGGTATAGGAAGCATGAAAATGCCCATTTGGGTGGTTGAAATTGACTACAAGAATTAGCAGCAACGTTGAAAGAAATTGGAACATGCAATAGTATGCTGGTAAATCACTTCAGGAGAATGGCCATTATGAGACACTTGTACCCAATAGTGTCCATTGATTTCCAAGAGCATGCTATGACCAGTATGATGGTTTTGAGGCAGGGATATGCCTTGTTTTTATATATCTTCCGATGTGAGGAAACCTTGCCAATGGATGGACTTCCCAGGATGGGGGTGCCACTAGAACTTGGAAGGTGAGTGACTGCACGAAAGGGGTGACCAGATTCTCGAGGGAGTATGTAGCATAGAAGGGAATGTCGTGGATATATTTATTTTTGTCATTAGCATTTCCATATGGAATCACATGCACATTGGGAGTGTGCCTTGGAACAATGAGTCGCTAACTATTCGCTGAAAGGAAAAGTGGTACAGGATTGTAGTGCTGGACATTAGATGTAGATTTGACTTTGCAGTGGATTCTAGACTTCCTCGGGAGGAGGTGAATCTTGGTATTACTTTGAGGGTGGAGGTGTGAGCCTTTGGATTCCCTTGTTGATTGATATGGGCATCATATTCTCTTATTTTCTGGTTTATCAAATGTGCATATGTGTATATGTGGTTATTATAAATATCGTAATGAGCTGTGTTATAAAGCTCCAATAAATAGTATGTTTGTCATGTTTTAGCAAATGTTCATTGTAAATACTACAACGAGCTATGTTATAAAGTTCCATGGCTAGTATGTTTTGTTTTCAATAGTCTTGTTAGTTATAGGTGTAATTGAACATTGAAGACAGTGTTCCCCCAAGGGAGAGGGTTATGTAACAACCCTAGTTAAAAAAATCATGTAAAAATATATAAGACCATGGTTGATGGGACACGTATTCCAAGTTAAATGTTGGTAAAGACATCCTAGGGGGTGTTCATTTGGTTGTTTACGGCTAAGGAAATTGGCAAAGGAAATGGCTAAGCCTTTGAAAGACAAAATGGAAATTTTGGCACATTTATTTATGAAAATAATGGAAATTAGGAGAAAAGGAAGGTGGAATGTCATAGGTTGCATGTGAGGAGGAAAATGGAGGAGAATAATGGAAATTGAAGAAAATAGAGGCCTCATTGATAAAAAGGCTTATGAGGATCAGTGGGCAAGCTTAGTTAGTGTAACCTTTTGTCAGTTGAGTTTTGGAGCTCTCTCATTATTCTCTCTCTCTCGTTCTCACTCTTGGATGCTTAGAGTTTCTTGGAGCGGTTTGGAATTAGATAAATAAAGAAAAATAAGGCAAGAGGAAGCAAACATCAAGCAAGGAAAGGTAGGATCAAGTAGCTAAAGCAGGCTTCATTGTAGGTATCAACTTGCATGTGTATTTTCCTTGCTATATTTGGCATGCATGTAGTTTTTTCTATCATGGCATGGGTTTTCCAGGTGTGACATTGTTATTCATCATAACCTTTCCATTTCCTGATAGCTTTGATGAGATGGGTTCTAATATTCAGTTGAGTTGGGATGAACGGATGGATTCAAAGTTGAGTGTGGTCGATCTATGAAATGAAAAACACATGGCCTAGTGGTCCCTGAACCAGACTGTGGATCACGGTAAATCCACTGGTCGAGTAACCCCTAAGCTATATTGTGGGTTGCGGTAAATCCAAGATTGTGTGCCTCGGTGGGACTAGTAATCCTTGCCAATGAATGGTAAGATACACGGTAAAGCCATGAGGTGGATTTCTCTCCATTGACCCTAGTAGTCTGGGGATGGGATGTATGATAAAGCTTAGAGAGTGTGTCTTGGTGTAGGGCCTAGTGATCCCTGGATTAGATTATGGATTAGGGTAAAGCCTAAGAGACTAGGAGGCACTCAAATTCCTCACGGTGTAGGTGGAGAACTCCAGTGGCATCCATGCTTTTTTGGTGTTTTTGGTGTGTTCTATGAGTCCCACATTCATGCTTGGAATATGGAACGGGGTTGATATGTTTATGATATTTCTGTCCCTATTATGTTGGTTATATGTATGTTTTATGAAAGCAGCTATGTATGGATATCAACATGTTTTTACTTGTAAATGAATGAATAATGTATCTATGACCTAATAGATGATAATAAAGAAAATTACATGCGGGAACAATGGTTCATAGCGATTCTCAGATAAGTATGAGATCCCTACACTTAATTTTGTTGTTTACACCTGTAGGTTACATGTTGATGATATGTTTGACAAAATTCTTGTCATAACTAGTAGGGGTCTAGTTAAGATCTTGTTTAAGTTATTTCTTTTGCATCATTATTTCCATGTTCTTTAATGCTCCTAAGTTATCATTCCATTCTGGGCACTGACCTGGGCTCTGGGCCTGAAAAAGTGGCTCAAATCTTGGAGACACTGGCACAAAAATGGTAAAATGAGTCTCTGGATGTGGGAAGGCAAGCCTGTGAGAGTGACTCTAGATTTTTGGATGTTGTCAGGCCTATAGCATGAGAGAAACTGAGGGCTTAATATAGTCAAAACTTTAGTAAGACCCAAGGTCAATCTTTTTGATGTGTTGGATTGGTTCATGAGGGTCCTCAAGCTGATTTTAAATGTCTGTGTGTTATGTTTCCGTTGATTCCACTTCCTTAAGGTCACATAGGAGGTAGAATCCAATCATAATGGCCTCTTGTCACATGTCTACCCTGGTTGGCTGGTTAGTTGGGTAGATGTGGGACGAGGGTGATACAACTTTCTTGAACTATTTTTCTCCCTTTGTAAGATGGGTAAATTTTCATATTTTTGCAAGATTGGTTGTCGCAAAATGTGTAGAAGCTTGTTCTGATGGTTTTAAGGGTATGCCTTTGTGTATATGAGTTTTTTCTAACTATGTAAACATATTTCACACTCATTAGCGAAGTTTTAAGCACTGTCACACAAGTGTCATCACAGTCATACCAAAGTCTATATTAAGTGTCACACTTGTCGTAACAGGTCATAAAGTTGTCACACAGAGGGAAATGCATTGATCATGTGTCATGGGTGATCTATTTGGTTGTATCGTCAAGTTTTCCAAGTGTGATATCACATTCTAAGTCTTATCACTGTTCACATCAGTTTAAAGGATCTTACACTTAGCCATTTCTAAGAAGCCTTTCTGACCAAGCAACTTGGCTTCAACCAGACTCCCTAAAATATGAATTTTTCATTTTCTATCTTCTAGCTATGAACTTCCCCTTTGGAACTACATAATGCGCAGTTCCTACCTCCCAAGACTACTACACTGCACAATTTTTGTGCTTAAGCTCTGACCTTGACCTCTGGAATTACACAATTCCTTCTCCCAACCTGGCCTCAACTGCGCACTTTTCAATATATAGCCTTAAGCTCATCCCTTGAGCTCTTGATCTACACAGTTGCACAATATACTAACCTCCCTTATCTCCTGGAATTATGAAGTGTGTTCAATCAATGTCCATCCCCTCATCTTACCTCACTCACTCCTAGACCTACACATTTTTCTCCCTCAGTCCATCCTAAATTGCACAATGTAAAGTCTCAAGGCTCAAGTATCAGTCCTGATCTCTTGAAATATGCAATTGTGCAGTCAACTAGGCTCATCTATCCTCCATAACTGCACAAAAGGTTGATCCAGTTCCTGTCCCCTCAGTCTATCATCTTGAGCTCTTAGACTGCACCATTTTCTTCCTTAGCTAAGCTTGAACTATGCATTGCATGGTATCAAGGCTCAAGGCTCACCCATGACTGCCTGAGCTACAAAATTGTGTAATTAATGAGCCTCTTTCTTATCGTGTCACCCAATTCCAGCTTAGTTAGTGGATCAATGTGCACCATCTTAGACTAGGGGGTTTTCGGATTGATGTCATCTCGTCATGAGTGAATTGCATATACAGGTACCTTACCATGTTATGGGGAGATTACAAAGAAAGATATGAAAGAGGGAAACATGCTAAAATACATTTGTGTAGTTGAACATGCAAGTTGATCAATCATAAGAAAGCAAATGGACATCAGTTTGCGGTTGAAACTCAAGACTTAAGATCATTGAAGATTCCTTATCACCAAGCCACACGAAGATGAAAAGAAGAGCATTCTTAAGAAGATACTCAACACACAGCAGCAAAAGTGGCTTGACATTGCCACGTCATCAACAGTACATGTCAGAAATGTCATGTCATGAGTTGTCATATGCCACATCGTCATTGTGGATCATGTAAATGGTATTCAAAATATATTATAAAGTGGAAGTTCAAAGGACACACATGGAATATAAAGAGTCATGTAATTTGAAAAGTCATAGGAAGTCAAACATTCATGAGGGTAGTCAAGCGTCACAAGGAAGGGGAAGCATCACCCCTTGGTTATATATACTCCCTCATTGTATGAGAAAGGGACTTTTTCACCTTGGTTCCTTCCACAATGAATTAGAGAGACAGATCGGTTTTTTTGAGGAGCAAGGAGTGGCTCCAACGCTCCACCATTAGAGCTATTTATGTTCTTTGTATACATGTGTCTTGGAATTTTTACTTAATAAAAAAAGCCATATGAGCCAACACGTTCTTCATGCATGGATTATGGATATTTATAAGACTATTCTATGAATGTTTGTAATTCATGTTTTCTTTCATTTGCGCTAAAGTAGTTGAACTGTTTTGGTTATTTTGGTACTTATCATAGTGAGAATGTGTTTTAATTTCTATTATCAATTTCACATCCTCGTTGACTATTCCGCTGTATATTAGACATATCTTCCTTGTTACATTGGTTGAAATGATCGTCGCACCTCTGTGGACTATTCCGCTTGGTTTTTAATGAATCCTTCTTGTTTTCCTATGTCTCTTCTTGGGTGGTACTACTACCTCTCTCTTAGAGGCTCACTCTTCCTCCCCTCCACACTAAAATAAATTTGACACACATGTGATCGAACACTCACTAAGCACACCCCCCTTACTTTTTGGAGGCGCATTTGCACTCCTCTCTCTTGCTGACAGTTAGGGCCAAGGCATATCTTTAAGAATACATAGAAATTGGGACAATATTCTGGATGGGGCTCCTAATCCAAATGGTCTGAGGTCTAGTTGGGACTTCACATCCCGGAGACAGCTTGGTTGACGGATTTCTAACACTATCAATAGGTACTTCCGCGAAAGGGAAAGAGAGAGTGAACCTTTAGAAGAAAAGTAATAGTACTATCCTAAAAGAGACATACAGGAGCATGGAAAGAATTGTTAGTTAACCTACAAAGTAGTTAACAAGATAACAATGACCATAAAATAACGTAACAACTCACATTCAACAAGATGCATACCAAAGCCAATGAACCAGTTCATTTTCATTAGTATTTGTAAACATAAACATACACTAGAAACATTGAAAGAATAGTATTACAACCATTCACAACATATGCAAGGAAGTGCACTCGCTTTGAGAGCTTCATATATTAAGAAAAAGTCCCAAGATACACAATTACAATGATGTGACAGTAGCCTCAATAGTGGAACATTAACTCACCACTTGCTCCTCCAAAAAATGATATTATCTCCTATGCCAAGCTAGAGAAGAAAAGGTGAACAAGTCATTTTCTTGAGCTATGAAGGTGTATATAGAAAAAATGAGGTGACTCTCCACCTCCCTTGTGACTCTTGACCTTCCCTCATGACTCTTGAGTTCCCATGTGACTTTTCGAATTCTTATATGACCTTTGAGCTTCTACATGACTTTAGGACTTTCTAGTGACTCTTCATGTTCCATGTCTAACCCTTAAGCTTCCACACATTTTACATTTTCTCATTTTTAAAAAGTACATAATTATGTTCCATAAATAATGTGGCAAAAATACACAGGACCAAACAACACCCTTGTGTTGATACTTTGAATGACCATAGTTTGTTGATTGTGACATGAGACTTGATGGAAATCTATTGATCTGAGGCCCCTTTCTTTTCTTCCATGTCTCCAGATCTTGATTATTGGTCCATTATATGCTTCATCTTCACCCTCAAAAGGGTCTATATGGATGTTGGAGCATTCTAAGTGAGCATGAGTTGCCATCTCTTTGTAGTGGTTTAAGATTCCTCTATTCTTGCATGATAGCATCTTTGTGACTTGTATCCACAGGTGTCCTTCTTGTAACATTTATTGTTTACTTACTTGAGTATCATCATTCCATGATAGGATGTTAACACCTGCAAATGAAATTCACTCATGAAAAGACAACATCGGTTCCATAATCACCTATTTTACCTTTGCTCATGTGAGTCTTCCTATGATGAGATAGTGCACAAGAACTAAAAGAGAAGCCTGGGAATTTTGTAGTGAAAATAACTACGAGGCTAAGGGTGAGGGTCTCGACATTTTAACTACACAATGCACAGTGGCTAAGGAGAATGCAAGTAAGGGATTATGCAGTGGGAAATTTCAGTTAACGAGAGTGGAAAGACTAGGCTTTATAACTGCACAGTGTATAGTGGTCGAGGGAGAGACATAAGGATTGCACAGTTGAGCACTGTAATGACCATGATGTGGACCTACTATCCACTATAACTACACAATGTGTATTTGAAGTAAGGAAGGATAAAGGATTATGCAGTTGAGCAAGTTAGGGAGACAAGGGAGGAAAGTTAGGGAAATGTAATTGTGCAGTGCATAATGATTGAAGAGGAAGCTCAGTGAACTGTGAAATTGTGCATTGTCAGAGTCCTAAGGTGACCCCACTATCCACTAAAACTATGAAATACACAATTGAGAGTAGGAGGGATCGTGAACTATGCAGTGGAAAAGGTTAAGCAACAAGATTGATGCTCTGTACTCCATGGTTTCTCAATGCACAATTAAAGGAGGGTGTCCTCAATATTGGAAGAGTGCACAGATTTGAGAGGTAAGTATTTCATGACTGATACTTAGTAGTGTTTAGAATATTAATCACTTTCCTAGAAGATTGAGTGTGCTCGTGAGTTGGGCAAGATTTGAGGACAAGGACAAACTCCAAAATTGAATAAGTGCGACATCAATGAGACAAGCGAGTAAGAACATGTAGCGGGTCTTAAACATGATCACACACACATATTCACGCAATCACATGACAATAAGACATAAAACATCCATAAACAAGAAGTATACTACAAAATGATGGTAAAGCGACACTTGTCTCCAAGTGTGACACTTAATATGTACTTTTACAACACAAGTGTCACAATGCAACCTAAAGGTGCGCTATGCCATAAGAATGTGTCCATGACATGATCTAATGATGAATAACATCAACTAATGCAAGATAGTGCGTTGGATTGGTTCTTGAGGGTCTTGAAGCTGATGTTGAATGTCTGTGTGTTATGTTTCTATCAATTCCACTTCCTTAAGGTCACATAGGAGGTTGAATCCAATCATAGTATCCTATCATTGCATGTTTACCCCGATTGGTTGGTTACTTGGGTAGATGTGGGAGGAGGGTGTTACATAGTGGTATCAAACCTTGGTTCATCCCTTGGACTAGATGGGCAGTGTGTGTTGGTCATGCATGCATGTCATTTTCATGGGTGTCTATTACAATTTCATTCCATGTGCTTGTTGCATTGCATAATGTTGATCATGATTGTATTAAGGTTGTCATGAGGAACTTGATGTTGATGTTGTGGAATGAATCATGATGAGTATATGACTTGTTACATATTGTTATAGTTGTTATATGTCGCTTGATTACATACTTGTATGTTAGGTTGTATTCTTATATGTTTGATTATATGTATCAGTCTTGTAGGTTGGTTAAAGAATTGATCATTTATGCTCGACTACATCTATTCATGCGTATGTGTAGTTGATTAGGAATTGCTTATGCATGTTGATGGTTGCATGTGGAAATGTGTATGTTGGAGTAATGGTTGTTGTCATGCATGGGGTCATGGTTTGTTTTATGACAACAACTATGATAGATTTTATGATTCTTAAACGTTTCAAGACCTTCCAAGGAGTCGAGGCACTTAAACTTCCATCGATGGTTATGTCAGGATCTCGCAACTCTGGTAAGTCCCCCGAACCAAGCCACATCTAGTTTCTTTCGCATAATCCTTCTCTTTCCATGGTTTCACTTGGTGAAATTTTCTTTTTGAATTTTTTTTGGTATCTCGAATGTGTTCTTTCAAATTTTGAATATTTTACCTCTGACCGGATTCAAGAATTAGTTTCAGTTCATTCATCTTCATGCAAATCTCTTACATCAAACTCGGTTTTGGAATTTGTATCTCTCATAGATTCATGGAATTTCGAAGTTGATCATTCCAAGGACTATATTTGGTCGAAGGAATCATGCTTCTTGAATTCATCTCTTAATAAACATATCCTATTTTTTCTTGCAAATGTTATATTGCAAATATTCGTCTTCATCACACCTAAAGTCCTACTGAGTAATAATGAATGCATGAGTTATCACAAAAATCAAGTTCTTCTTCATTCACCATGTCCTAACTAGTCTCATGTATTTTTTGTGCTGGAATCCCATTTAAATTATTTTCATGATTATGATGCTTGCAAAACTTGTCACCAGTTATAGGAAAATAATTTGTCACATTTGGCTTACAAGGAACTTGGTTTGATTGTTCAAAGCATCCATAGAACTGTTCAAATCAATCTATCTTTGTTTATTAAAAAATGGGATTATGATACTTTAATCATCTCATTTGATCATTATCCTATCTTTGATGTCTATCATTTATGTTATCATTTTCCCACTAGTATATCCAATGGAAGTTGTTTTACATCCTTCGATCTTCATCATTCAATATCTCACTATTCAGATTTTTGTCGAGCAGTTGAGGCACTCCAGGCTTTGTTGATGGTTATGTCAAGTCCTCTCTGTCTCAACATTACTGTTGAATATGATCATATCTATTTTACCTCATAAGATTCCCATTGTAATCACCCGCCTCTAATTGAAAATCCATCTTTTCAAATATTTCAGGGTTTTCAAGAGGATCATCATCAATTTTATGATCCAATCGTTGAATGGTTGGAGCAATCTTACTCGTCAAGATCCATTGCAATAAATAGGTTTCAAATTTTTCTCGTGCTTTCTAAGCAAGATGACATAGAATAAGGTGCATTCACAAGAATTCTTCGAGGTTTGTCTGATTGTGCTTTATGTTGGGGAGGTAAGAATATGAATTGGATGAATGTAGTGGTTTTGACATATCTTTCTTCCCACAAGCAAGACCTTCAAATTTTTGTGCAATTTATTCAAGTTTTTATCTTTTCTGTTGCACATTAATTTATATCTATTTAAAATTTTCATATCTTTGTGGATGCAGGTCAGGAAAAACTATAGTGGCTTCATTGGAAATTTCATTATACATGACCCTGACCTTCTAACTGTTAGGTTAGGAGTAGCATTAGTTGCATCCTAGTTTTCCTTATTTTTCTCTCATCCAATGTTGTTCTCTTTAGTCTCTCTTGTCTTTTCTTACTTTTTCTCTTGCACTATGCTTTAGTTTAGCTTATTTTTCTTGTCTTATGGTTTTTTCTCCTTGTTGTGTGTTGTCTTTCCTTTCTTTTTGTTTGTTTTTTCTTTTTCTTTTCCTTCTTGTTATTTGTCTCCCCTTTTTTCATCATGTGAATAAGTGTTGTGTCCGGACCTCTTTTGGATTCTTAGTATGTGTGTGGCTGATTTCTAAAGAGTCTTGTGACACTTCAACATTTGGCTAACCTCTAGTCCGTCTCCCTTGCATCAGTTATATCTTTTGGTCGATGAATTTTCGACATAAAATACAATTTTTTTGTAAGGAGAGATTTGTTCCAACCATGAACCTATATCTATTCAAGAAAAATTGTGCCTAAAATTGGTTTTGTGTTTCGATGTTTTCATGCTTATACTATCAGTAGAAGAGGAGAAAGGGAAAAAATCTAAATGAGCAAACCTAAATTAGAGGTCTCTATATGCTTCTCTAAAGGAACAACCTCTTCTACTCTCAATAAGTCGAGATCCCTCTTCCGCCCAAAAATAAATAAGTGTTGATGCACAGTCCTCTTAAGAAAAATAAATAAATGTGAAATAAGAGAAGGCTTCCTCCACAGAGAGGTGAAGCAAGCAACTCCTCCGGGGTATTTTCCAGGCTCGTTGGTAATGGAACAATGTTTGTATTCTTGCGTGACTCCATTGGGGTACTATCTAGGCTTGTTGGTAGTAAAACAACACCAGAGATGAAAAATTATACTCTGAATATCTTAAGCTTGCGAGTTACACTACTCTTCCCAACTTGAAACATTGTGATATTACTGACTCTTATGTTGTGTTCAATTGAGAAGGCATAAAGGGGACCATGTCTATTCATGGGGTAAGTGGGGAGACCAAAGTAATCTGCATGATGAACCAATACTCCCAAAAGAGCCAAGGCCTTGCACATAAGAAGTTAATTGAGGTAGATAAACTGGAATTATAGCAGTGTGTCTCCAAGTGTTTTAGTTGCTACAACACCCTCCAAAACTTTGGCTTACACTCAATTTCTGACCCTTCCTTGGTCTTGCACATTGTTGTTGCAACCACCATAACTAATTTCATATACTTTTGTAACAACACTAGTTAAAAAACTCCTGTAAAAATATATAAGAGCACGGTTGATGGGACATGTATTCCAACCTAAATGTTGGGGAAGAAATCCTAGGGGGTGTTCATTTGGGATTTTATGGCTACGGAAATTGGCAAAGGCAATGGATAAGGATTTGGAAAGGAAAAATGGCATTTTTGGCACATTTATTTATGAAAATAATGGAAATTAGGAGAAAAGGAATGTGAAAAGTCACAGGTTGCATGTGAGGAGGAAAATGAAATAAAATAATGGAAATTGAATAAAATAGAGCCCTCATTGATTAAAAGGCTTCTAAGGATCAGTGGGAAAGCCTGGTCAGTGTAACATTTTGTCAGTTGAGTTTTGGATCTCTCTTACTATTCTATCTCTCTCTTTCACTCTTGGACACTTAGAGTTTATTGGAGCGCTTTGGCATTGGAGAAATAAAGGAAAAGAGGGCTAGAGGAAGAAACATCAAGCATGGAAACACAGGATCAAGCAGCTACAATAAGCTTCATTGTAGGTATCGACTTGCATGTGTATTTTCCTTGATAGAATTGGCATGCATGGTATTGCATGTGATTATTTTCTATCATGGCATGGGTTTTTCCAAGTGTGACAATGTTCTTCACCCTAGCCTTGCCATTTCTTGATGGCTTTGATGAGATGGGTTCTTATATTCGATTGAGTTGGGATGGCTAGATGGATTCAAAGTTGAGTGGGGTGGATCTACGAAATGATAAATGCATGGCCTAGTGGTCCCTGAACTGGACCATGGATCACGGTAAAGCCACTAGCCTAGTAACCCCTGAGCTAGACTATGGGTTGTGGTAAAGCCAATATGCCACGGTGGGCCTAGGAATCCTTTTCAATGAATGGAAGAATATATGGTAAAGCGAAGAGGTGGATTTATCTTCGTTGGGCCTAGTACTCCCAGGATGGGGTGTATAATAAAGCCCAAAGAGAGTGTCTTAGTGTAGGGAATCGACGAAGAATATTGGTTCTTGGAGCTGATTTTGAATGTCTATGTGTTATGTTTCCATCAATTCCACTTCCTTAAGGTCACATACGAGGTTGAATCCAATAATAGTATCCTCTCATCGTATGTTTACCCTGGTTGGCTAGTTACTTGGGTAGATGTGGGAGGAGGGTTTTACATAATGTATCAGAGCATGGTTCACCCCTTGGAATGGATGGACGGTGTGTGTTGGTCATGCATGCATATCAATTTCATGTGTGTCTCTTACACTTTCATTCCATGTGCTTGTTGCATTGCATAATGTTGATAATGGTTATAGTAAGGTTGTCATGAGGATCTTGATGTTGATTTTGTGGAATGCATCATCATGAATATATGATTCGTTACATATTGTTATATTTCACTTATATGTTGTTATATGTCACTTGATTACATCCTTTTATGTTAGGTTGCATTCTTGTATGTTTGATTATATGTATTAGTCTTGTAGGTTGGTTACAAGAATTGATCGCTTATGCTTGACTACATGCATTCATGTGTATGTGTTGTTAATTAGGCATTACTTATGCATGTTGATGGTTGCATGTTTCAATGTGTACATTGGAGTAATGGTTGTTGTCATGCATGAGGTCATGGTTTGTGTAGTTGATATGGGCATGCATTGATGACAAGACTCTAGCTAGAACGATGTGTATATGGTTTGGTACTCATGTGTTATATGTTTATATGCAGTTGTTATGCATGTATGGTATTGGTTATCGTTATGCATGAATAGTAGGTCAAACATGTCTTATGAAGTCATGGTATGCAATTTAGGTCATCAGGGTGATATTGGTATGTTATGATGCTAATGTTCTTGCTGAGATAGAGTAGGAGATACATATCATCAAAGTGAATTTGCATCATTGGACCTCAAGGAAAGAGCATATTGTCATACAGGTTTGTATTTTGGGCATGCAGGTAAGTAGGTTAAAGGTTTTTATATGCATTAGGGTTATATAAATTAGGTTTATGTACATGTATTTTGATGTTATGGTTACATACATGATATATGTTAACTGATTAGTATAGTCATATTCACATATGTTGGATAGTCAAGAATGATGGTCACTTATGGTTGTAAGCATTTCTATTGTTGTTTTATGTTAGGTAACTCGATGATTAGGATGTATGTTTTTGATGAGCATGATCTTTATCTTATTGTTGTTATATGCTAGTAACTTGATGATTAGGGTATTTCATCAAGATATTTATGTTATATGTAGCATACTAATTCAGATTGGTCATATGGATGATGGTCATGTTCATTGCATTGGTGATCTGAAATGGGGCCTAAAGGCTTCTTGTCATGCTTACAAGAACCTATCCCACTCCAAAGCTTATATATTCCCAAGATCTATGCTTATAATTGACAATTTGAGGAATAAATAACTTGAAATAGGTGTATGCTTTTTTAGTTTGCCTTTTGATTATGTTCAGCATGGTAAATTTCCATATATGATGATGAACAAGTCTTGCTTCATGTCTTCATCAAAGAATCTTGTGATGAAGAAGGATTTGAGGACTCACTTGTAGAAGTGGTCATTATCAAAATGAACAAAAGAACTTCTAACAAGATTAACAAAGAGCTTATTCAAGCAACCTTCTACAACAAACCTCTTGTGCTTCAAGGATTTCTTTGAGGTCCTTTGGGATAAGAAGAATGCCTTTAGCCTTTCTTCCTTCTTGTCCTATCCTGGACTTAGCTATCAATAGCTTTCCCTGAACCTTTGCAAACTCAAACAATAGTCAGCTTACAAACAATCAAACAATCAATCCTTGACTATTTAAACACCTTTCAAGTTAAACAAGCAAATAGATTTCTCTATCAATCAAGCATTCTGATCTGATACCACTTGCATCATGATACAACTTGATTCATGATACAACCTACTATGGTATAACTTAACTCTAATACCACCTTCTTTGAAGGTGGGGTTAGTTAACCTGATGCTTTGATATAACCAACTCTGATACCACCTTCTTTGAATGTCTGGTTAATCAACCTGATGCTTTGATACCACCTGATATGAAATGGGGCCTAAATGCTTCTTGTCGTGCTAACAAGAACCTCTCCCACTCCAAATCTTATATATTCCCAAGATCTATGCTTATAATTGAAAATTTGTGGAATAAATAACTTGAAATAGGTGTATGCTTTTAGTTTTCATTTGATTACTTAGTTGCCTTAAGTTTATTTGCTTAATCTGATATATATATAAACACACATAACACCAAAATGAAAAAAAATCAACAAACCATAAAGAAAACAATATAATATGGAGTTCACCCTGATATCTTGGGCTACATCTCCTTGAGCTCTAATCAACTCGATTAGGCTCTTTGGGATTATGGTTGAATTCTTTTACAAGTTCCACACTCAACTCTAATAGGTTACGACTGAACCATTGGGCTTAGAATACCATTTTTATCCTTGGCCGTTTGGCTCTCCGACCCTCGGCTCTTGGGTCTGGCTCTCTCTCTGGCTTTGGCTCTTGACTTTGGCTCTGGTTTTGGCTCTGGCTCTAGCTCTTGGCTCTGGCTCTCGGATCTGGCTCTAGCTCTCACTCTGGCTCTTAGCTCTTGGCTTTGGCTATGGCTCTGGCTCTTGACTCTGTGGCTCTTTGCCCAGCTGTGAGCTCCCTCAAGGGAGACTTACTTCTCTGTCGCTACATGTTTGTGAGCCCCCCTGTAAGAGTCATACTCTTTGGTTTTTGAGGAATCCTCTGACTCTGTGGTTCCCCCAGCCATTCCTTTATCTCTCATCATGAGGAATCATTCCTTTGCAGCTCTGCATCTCTTCGACTGGCCCTTTGGCTCAGTGGCTCAGTGGCTCAGTGGCTCTGCGTTTAGCCATCTAGCTCTTTGGCTCTGTGGCTCTGCGTCTGGCCCTCTGGCTCACTGGCTCTATGGCTCTACGCATTACATAACACATTCCTATTACAAAAACACCCGCTTATAGCGTGGCATAGGTGCGATGGACTGCTTCCAATGGAAATGACACAATCGACCATTCTTTTGCCTACATTTCGAAAATAGCAGCATAACAGAAACACACAAGAAACTCACGAAAAACACATCATGTGCCTTTAAGCGGAACTAAAATAAAGTTCAATCACCCTTATAATCCTCTCGGTTCCATCCTCTAATCGCAATATCACATTCACACAAGCGTAAGACCAAGAAACCCAAATACACAGAAATACAAAGAAAATCCGCAAATACGAATTTCAAAATTTATGCAATCACATTCATAAACCTCATTGGGTCTGTGGCTTGATTTCATATCACAATCACAACAGGCATATGTCAACGACCCTTTATATGGTTGCGATCCTTATCACTGATCACCGATATCGGCACATCGAATATCGCTATCGCAATTACCCGGGGGTCTATACAACTTTCCAATGGAATGTGCTGACCTGTTATATATCACCAATGCTGATCCACTGATCTGATCATCGCAATCGCAAGTCACCCATCACAATCACTGATCGGCTCATCACTTTAATCACATATCGCATATGGCTTTGCCCAGGGTTCCGATATTGCATGAAGGCTTTCCTCCAATGCGATATGTCAGAGATTGCAATCAGGGTGTCCTTCCACCTTTGCTTAAGTCCTCCCTTTGAGCCTTTTCTGATGTGATTCTCTTTAAGAGCCCTGATATCCATTTTTATAAGAAATTGCCTCCATTTATAAGGATAATGGGAAATCTTCTTTTTGCAACAACTCCTTTGACCGGAGTCCATTGTGGTCCATTCAAATTGTAGTAGATTTAGATTGAAAAGATATACACAATGAGACTATTCCCAAGGGCATCCTTTGACTTTCATCTTCCTCTATGAGGAATATTTTTAGACTTAGAGTCTATACTAGATCCATTTTGGATCAATTGGAGAACTTGATGTTACATGTATCATGCTAACCTGGATTAGTCTATGTAGATGATAATGGTTATGAAATTAAGGTATGAGTCAATATGTTGTGATACTATGTCATACTAATCTAGACTGACTGTGCAAATGTGATTATTATGTATGAATGATACTTGTTTATGAGCTTATCGTGTGAACATGCTAGTTAATTACTGTTATGGATATCATGATCTTATTTATGTTTGACTTAATATCTCATGAATTTATATCATGTTAACTAGATTGATTGTGCAGACAAGATAGTCTCCCCTCAGATATAGTTCGGTATGATCTCACTTATGTCATATATTTGGTGCTTGACGATTTGATTATGTTGTCTAGTTGATCTATTTAACATGGTATGTTTGTAAGTTGGTTGAACATTTGATGAATTGCATAATATGAGTATGTGTTCAAATGATTTTGTTTTAAGATCATTGTACTAAAATATATGTGTTGAGACAGTTGATATGTACTTGAAAGTAGTTGATAGTTGTAGCATTATGTCTATTGACTATGAGTTGGATATGGATTATGACATTATTGTTTGTAAAACTTGATTTCAAATTGATAGATATGATTGTATTGATATTTGGAACATGTAGTTGACATGTGCGAGCAGCTGCAGGGTAACATGCTTGGTATTAGCATGACAAGGTAATGGTTGATGTGTTTATATCACTAATAGTCGGGTGATCTGACAGTGCATAGTAACTCTCAATTGCAGCAAGGAAAAGGTCAAAGAAAGAAATTGGGCAAGAATTCCTTTGGCTATGTTTGGAAACCCTAATTCCAAAAGAATGACTGCTTTGCCTACAAGAAGTATTATTAACCTTAATATTGTCAGACATTATGTGGATACATGCTATATTCACGAGCATGTACTTGATAGGTATATTAGCTAGTCTTTAGCTACAGGCGGGTTTGACAAAGGATTGGAGTCCCTTGAGAGATGACGTGGACGTGTTCAGTTTCAAGCAAAATGCTTGGCACAACAAGATGAGGTAACTAGTGTATTGTTATGTTTATTTATGCACTAACAGTTATGTGTTAATGGAAACATGATGTAGGGAGTTGCATGGCAAGAGAGGTTGCCATGAAATCTCAAGGAAGGCTCAGGTCGAGCTTTCCTTGGGAACCCTGGGGATTGATTCATGGTGTCTGTTGTTAGTCTTGTGCTTTTGGTATTTTGTGATTGTTTTTCTTGCTTATGATTTTGATTATGTCTGGTGCATAGCTATGCTACTTTGTTGCAATGTCATATTGCTTCTGGTCATCATAGTATTCTTGTTGTTGTTTCCATTCTTGCCTTTTAATGTTTTGGGTCTTCAAAATTGGTTGGAAAAAGAGGAAATTAGTGGAGCTAGGGGAGAGTCGTGTGGTACCTCATAGATAATGTAAGACACAAATGAAGCTCGGTGCATGAGTAATTGCAATGTGTAGAAAATCCTGTAGATTCACATGCTAATGCAATTTGCTAAAGCAAGAGACAAGAATCTACTTCTACTATTTCCAGCGGAAGCCCATAAACATAGAGCAAACAATAATCAATAGAGGAAGAGAATCAAAGGCACATAACACAATAAATATCTAGGGAAATCCACAACTCAAAACCCCACTACTATATTGTATTAATCCAGAAAATCAAGATGAAATAACAATGCTTGTTCTCTCAAGAACAATCCTAGCACTCAACAAATTCAATCTCCAACTCATAAGGAAGCTTAAGGCCAAAGCTTAGCCTTTTCAAAAGCTTTCCAAGTATCTATTCCGATGTGTAATTCCTATGGAGGATAGCTTGTATTTAAAGGGTAATAAAGCCTCTAAAAACTGCGCAATCCCTTAAGGATCATTTCCTGAATGCATGCACTATTAGTGTGACTCAAAAACATATAAAACAAATAGTACATTGTCCCTGTACTCTAGTCTCAACTGGGTCTTTCTCAGAATTGACATGCATGAGTTTATGTAAAGTAAATATTCAGTTAACTAGAGTAGCGCTAGTTGGGTGCACTAATGCATCGACTGATTGTTAACTCACTATTTGTTCCTCAAACAGTTTGGAAGTAATTTAACTGGACTTAACTCAATAAACTAAGTTAACTAATTACAACTCAAACTTAACTCATCTTGGACCCCTATAATATAGAGAGAACATATACATGGCTTTAGAAAGACTTCCAACTCAAAATTCCTAAGTTAACTAAGTCCAATCACTCTAGTTAACTATTACAAGTTGCTATGAGAATAAAAATTGATTTTAATTCTCAGTTTAATTCAAGGAAAAATTAAACTGTAATTTCTGGATTCTATTTTTATCATTTCTTATTTCTATTTTCAACACTCCCTCTCAATAAGAAAGGAATTCAACTTGATCCTGATCCTGAACCTTTTGGATGTTCTGCATGCAACACTTCTCTCTAGTGTTGTTTCTCCAGCAACTCCAAAAAAAAAAAAAAAAAAAAAAAAAAAAAAAACAACCTGAATAAGAATGATGCCTCTGTCATCAAAGTCTCTGACTACTATTGCCTCTGTTGACTTAAAACTTTGCGCTTTTGTTGAATCTTCCTTTCTACACTGTTGTCAACCCTCTCTACACTCTTCAATATCTGACTACTCTAGCCCCTGTCACTCTGATCTCTCATTGCACCAATCCCACTGATTTCTCCCTATACTATGTACTTTGGGCTCCTGTAGCAAGGTACGATCCATGAGATAAAACCACTCAATGGACCCTACCCAATTTTAGTCATATTAGGACTATCACTGCAAATCGCCTCACTTCATACCTGGAGGTATGGTTGCATGCGATCCCTCTGCCCACTTGGCTCGAAATTCCCCACTATTGGAGGTCTCTGCATGACTAGATGCCTCCACTTGGTCTCCTCTTGACTTATCCAATTGTGGCTGCTCCACAATTATTCGAGACTACTTCTGAGAATGCTTCTTCTCTACTTGAACGAATCTCTCTACTCAGTCTCCTCTCAGCTGCTCTAGTTGTGGTTCCTCCATAACTTCTTGAAGATGCTTCTGAGGCTTCTTCTGGGGTTTCATGTTAAGAGGTAATTTACTCTCCCTCTCAACTAACAAGTCACTAACCTTTTCCTTGATCCTCAAGGCTTTTCATGCATCCTCAAGAGCATACAGGTTCTTGACTTGTGAACCGATCTGTTTCACCTATCCCATGGTAATGTGTCTAAGGAAAACATTTCCCTTGCTAATAACCACATCATAGCCACGGTATTCCAATACTACGACTGAACCAAGGACCTGGAACATACATCACATCTATGATCCTAAGAGGGGAGCCAAAATCCCTCTGAAATGTAATTGTGCCAATCTCGGTAGCTCTATGCCTCTCTTTGACTCCAAACTCTATGCTCCTCCTGAGGTCTTTCTCCTCAAAATCACTAAAGAGATTTTTATTCCCCGTCATATGGAATGAGGCATCGTTGACAAGATACCACATGCTTCCCATGGTAGTGTCGACCATGCATGCAATGAGAGAGAAATCAAGTTCAAATATTGAAGCTAGAGCTTCACCTGCTGTTGGCTGCGTGGGGCCTAACCTAGGTTCAACATTAGTTAGCCAAACAAATCCCTACACTATTGGCCCTTTCGGCATCAGCCCGTGGAGCGCAGACCTAAGTCTCACCCGAAGTAGTATGGGGGAATGCTGGAACCAAGTTTCCGCACCTTGTGATGGTCATGATGTCGTTTTATTCGTTCTATTCCTGCTCTCGCATAGGTTGTTAAGTTCTAGGGCTCTGTCAGTCTAGCGCTTTATTCCGCCCTTCAGTACCTCTGCGAAGGGGTACGATTGGCCTTTATGCAGCCCTAACCTATGGTTCAGGCACTTTTGCGCTGCTAGGGTAGCATATCGTGCAGATTCCCAAACTAGCTTAAGTGTCTTACTTATCTTATTAAACAATCACAGTTAGCACTGCATAAACAGATATCCTTACTTTTTTTCAATTAACCAACACAATTACATACATTCGCGCACCACATAAGCATTATAAATTAAATTCATACCCAATAGGACAAGATGCATTAATAGGAAACAAAGACACATAATTTATAGAATACTTCTCTTTATTGATATCTTGAGATGATTATAGACTCTATCTGCCCTGTGCACACAGCTGCAGAGGTTCACGCACTCAGCTACGGACATCCACCCTAGGCTTTTGCGCACTCAGTTGCAGAGCCTCTACCTACGCTACGACCCAAAACTTAGACTTCTCTCCTTATCACTCAAGACTTCTATTACAACTTCTCACTTCTTAGAGCTTACTTAGCTCTTTTTATACAATCCCATGGTTCACTGACCATGGGTATATCTTTACAACCAACTTTACACTTTACAAAATAAGGGTGGACAACCCTTTATGACTCATGACACCTTCATGCTCTATGACCACAAAATGCAGATACTTTACACTTTATTCCAAACCTTGGCCCAAAACATGGGCTTTTAGCCCCAAAATGTTCCTTGGGGGATCCGTTCCCAATAGGCCCCCAACACAAACATCGTGACTCACCCTCGAGTCACTCTGTAGGTGCAAATATCTTAGCGTGAAGACCTCCCAGCTTGACCTGTATGACCACAACCTTAGTAGTGCACTGTGTGGCCACCTGATTCGTGTCTTCAACCATTTGCTCGGTCACTGCTCCTGAACTATCGGCCTGAAGATTTTGCTGAGTTTCTTACAGAGTCACAAGCTTTCCTTCAATAGAGGTTGTGACCATGTAAGCCTCATCTAGCCAGGGCTTCAGTTGCGCCTTCAGTGTTGTTTCCTTGTGCAACGCTGCGTCCACCTTTTCTTTCAGCTGCTTGGCCTCCTGCAGCTTCACTAATCTCTGTGTGAGCACGACGGTTCGTGCTGTGCCTTTGACCTCATCATAGTTCTGCTGCAGCTTGTGCACTTCTATCTCCAGTTGCTATACATTAGGGTACTAATGCATGCTGGTCAAGACCTCGAACGACCGCTCAAAAAGTTGTGTTTAGTCTGCTAATTCACTATCAATTGCCGCTATTTCCTTTGTGACAATGATTGCATGCTACTCCTTTACTTCTGGTAGGGTTGAAGGCTGGGTCTTCAGCTAAAATTCGGTGATCTACAGGTTCAATTCCAACTAAACCCTCTCCATTTTTGTCTGAGCGTTGCGCACCCCTGTAGCCATCTTGCAGACGGGCACTTCGACTGGTTCTTTCTCAAGAATGGCCAACTCTGGGGCCATTCAGCATGCCTCCTCCATGGCCTAAAGTATACACTTGTTCTAGTCGATCGCCTCGGTCAAGGCGGCAATGGCAAAGTCTCGTTGTAGTGCTATCTTCTCATTGTTAATGTGTTGCTCACTGATCACCTGTAGGGCTTGGTTCTCACAGGCCCTCAACTCCACTATTACTCCATCCTGCAATTGGTGGAGTGCCTTGCCAGGTAACGCTGCTAGATTCAACCCTACTCCCTTTAGGGTGCTGATAGTGGGCCTATCAGCTTCATTCTCTATGGTTAGTTCTCCATTAGGCATCACTATCGCGCTAGAAGCCTTTGTGCGCAACATTGTGACAACTTTTGAAGTGTCGATAGTGAGGCTGGTGGACACCGTGCCAGCCTATGATGTGCAGGTCTATAGCTCCTACAGACTTGTCTAGATAGCCCACAATACTAGTTGCTACTACTGCTCAAATTGTTGTAGGGCCTCCGCAGTGGCATCTCGCACCATTTCTCAAATGTCGTGCAAGTCATCCTCTGTGAGCATGATTGGGTCCAACGATGTCTTAGTGGCCTTGGATTTCCTCCTGGACCCTCCTTTCTCCTACTCTCTAGACGCTTGATGCGAGCATATGTCGCCTATGGGTCCAAGCTGTGCTACTCTTTCTGCTCGTCTGTCTCTTCTTCTGTCTTGGGTGAAGGTGACCTCACATCTTTTTTAGAGCCCCACTCTATTCCACTTGTTTGCTTCTTTGTCTGTTGAGTGACATCGTGCTCTGCCTGGGCTTTGTCGGTGGCCTCCTTCTTTCCCTTTTTGGCCAACTACACCATATTGAGCTTGGCCTCCTCCTTCTTGTGCTGCATGAAGGAATTTCTCCCTCCCACTGCTAAGTCTGCTGTAGTGCACCATTATTCTAGCTAGCGATCAAGTACTGCATCAATGGCATCATCCATTGCCAGGTAAGGCAAGTCATACCATGTCTGCACAGGGTCCTTCTGCACCTTGATGGATGCATGGTGAAAATCTACTTTAAACTCTGTGCAACCCTGCAAATTGGAAAACACCATAGGTGACAACCGCGATTTGCAATTGATGGCCATGTGGATGATCATCTCCATCAAGATCCAGAAGATCTTGCTATCCTTGATGCGCTGTGCATCCTTGGTCACCCACAGTGAAGTGTAATTCACTACTTCTGGTAGGTTTGGTGCGACCAAAGGGAATTGACTATTCTCTGGCAAATCCCATGCTACTATCACAATCGACAGCAAGACCCACGTGTGGTAGAATGTCTTGCTGAGCTCTTGTGCTTTGCGACAGTTCATGATGAACTCATTGTTTTGGGAAAATTTAGTGTTTCTTCAAACGCTTAACACTCTAGACCTAGTAGCTAGGCTAAAAATAACAAACAAAGTAATTCATTGCTTTTCCTATAGTTAACAGATAAGAGCAAGTAGAACAAAGGTACCAACCTGTAACCTTCGCTGAATCCCTCTCTCCTTTGACCAATTTCGCCATTCCTTTCCATACTTAACTCTCTTGGAAAGTACCTGCACGCAAGCCGAGACAAAAGACCATCAAAGCATACAATAATGACGATCTATTAACTAAAAATATCATAGAATTAAGAATATGATATACATCATATAAACACATGAATGGAAAAAGCTTAGAATTATTTATTGATAGAAGGAAAGATTACAACCCATGTAGATGCATGTTCGATTCAGTGTCATCCTTCCAGTTTCAAACCCTTCTCTCCTCATGAATCAATAGTTCGACATCATTACAATGCTCTTACTAATCGCATTCAAACAATGTTCCCTTAGCTCATGAAATTCCAGCCTAGAACAACCTTTGAATGCTTGGTCAATTTATAGCTGAATGGAGGAGGTTAAGCCATTAATGGCCCTCATGAATTCTTTGCCAAAATTGGGAAGTGGTTCCATGGAGGAAGGGATAGTGGATTAAGGTTCATTCATCTCCTTCCTCATCCAAAAGTGAGCTCCATCCATCTGGAAACTTCCAAAAGCATCCATTGGATGAGGAATCCAATGGATTCATTTCAAAAATTCAATGAATCTCGCTCAGTGCAGGTGAAACAAAGGCTAGGTGTGATGCATAACACCCAGACAATGTAGTTCCTGCAATGCATTGCAGTATGATAGAAGGCTCCCTATGCTGATCTCCTTAGGGACACTTTTTGGATGAATGGTGACATGAAACTCTTGGGAGGAAAACATGATGTAGGTTAACTTTATTAGGGAATGAAAACAACTGAATTAGGGGTTGATGGACCCTAATAATATGGATCTGGAAGCTGGGGTTGATGTGCCCAAATTGGCCTGTAACAGTTGTCCCCTAAAGAATGAAATTGAATATAAACATGTCGAGTGAGATGCTTTACCACTTAGAGAGAATGTTTCAAAACGGAAGGAGACCTACATTAGTTACAATACATATATCATGATACTTTGATTTTTTCTCACAATTTAGATGAGGGAAGGCATAGATATGATCAACTTATAAAATTTCATTACATGTAAAATTATAGTCATCTACAGATATAGACCCATGAATGGATGACCATGAATGTAAGGCCATTGTACATTTGATATAGTACTCCTAAAAATATATCGTAGCTCGGATGGATGAAACTAGATCTAGGGTCTTCAATATCATCCAATCTTTACTCAATGTACAAGTCTAACCATGTGAATAGATGATTTGAGGTCGAACATGGAGAGACATCATCTGATTACTAGCCAATGATGTAAGCTGTTAACAGATGCGAGAGGAATCACCGATAATGATAATGATCCTCAAGGTACTATAGTACATCTCGCATGGCGTGAATAAATGATTTGATGTTGAACACCATACGAAGTCTTTTGGTCGAAGGCCAGCGATGTCAACCTTTCGTCGGAAGCGAGAAACTTGCCATTGATGTATGCAAGCTTCAAGGGACTGAAGGGGTGTTTCTAAGTCAACTTCTTGGATGATGTGCTGATGTCGAAGAGAAGTGACTTGTCGCAGGAGGGCCTTGATGTATCCCACATCAATGACACAAAACGAGGTAAATGATTTTTGAGATGAAACATCGACTGATGACACAAGGTTCAGGAATGGTGGGCATGAAAATTAAGGTTTACTGTATTGTAAAGGATGAAGTTTTGAACTGAATGACTTCTCTTGAACATATCGGCGACACTGAAGTGAATTGGTAGCATTGACCCAAAACAAAGTGATGGATGGTATGATAGACCAATGGTGTGATAATCATCAAGCTGAATGACCCAACCCACATAGTCATAGTGATGAGGTGAAAGTGTCATGTTCAAGATTGACCTACTACAATAAACGTTTCTCAACTTTTTCCCATTTTTCCCAGTCATTTCTAACCAATACCTCTTTATTTTTTATCAAGATTGAGGAGGATAACATATTCTTGTTGTATAATTTCACCCATTGGGCAAATCCATCACTATTTGATGTTTTAACGAGTTTAGTGAAGGTGAAACTTGGTCTTGTCTAGATGGACAATCTTGTCGCTATTTGATGTTTTTAACAACAAAGATAACTCGGTCCTTTTCAATTTAGAGAGTCTGAAAAGGGATTAAAATAAAACTCCATAAGTTGTTTTTTGTAAATTTGTCTCTAAAGCCCGAAAAAGAATAAAACAATACAAGGGAGAACCTATTGAGCGTGTTTCACCAACGAGTACCTTTTTCATAGTTAATATATCTCAACCAAAAGAAGGGGTAAAACTATACTGAGTAGATATTGATTCTAATCCATTAACGAGCTAGAAACGACAAGTGCTCAACAATCTTTTCATGTTTAGAGAGTCTGAAAAGAGTTTAAAGAGGACTCTAATTTTGAGGAATGAGTGGTGTCTAGGATAACAAATGGTTCTGGTGATGTTGGAACTTCTCAAAACATGTTGATTTATGTGAAGAGGCTGGCTAATAAGACCTCTCATTGCAACTGTTCCTCAAAAAAGGGTAAAAAAACGAAGTGAAAGCGTATGATCGGCCAAAGGGATGGCGACGATGGGATGAAATAAACCAAGGCTCATCTAAAAAAAGGCTGATAGAATGGCAATCACGAGGATTAAAAATGGAAATGGGTTCATTTTTACACAAGCTTGAACCATAGGGAACTATGCTTGGATTCAGCTTCATGTTTACACAAGCTTGAAACGAAAAACCATGCTTGGATTCAGTTTCATTTTTACACAAGCTTAAAATGAAAAACTATGCTTGGATTCAGTTTACATGCCCCCAGCATGATGAAAGGGAAAATCTCCTGTAACCAGATGGAAGTTGCTGTGGTAAAGCAGGACGGTTATCCAACACCTTTTTGGCTTCGTCCAGATAGACAAAGGTGAATGGGATGATTCCCCTCACATAACCTATAGGGAAACTTAACTTTACCACTAGGTGCATTCCCCCCAAAGCTTCATTACATTCACCTAGGTAGACTACTTGTGCCTATTAGGTGGATGGAATGAAGGTTCTTTTACGAGATCAAGTGAAAGACTCGACTATGATTTTACGAGATCTACTCAAATACTCGACTTGGAACTTTGCTCTAGGGGACCTTGTTTCATTTTTTAATGAGCTTGACACAAGACAAGGAACTATCCTCATACTCCTTGGTTTCATTTTTTAACGAGGTTGACACAAGACGAGGAACTATCCTCATATTCCATGTTTCATTTTTTTAACAAGGTTGACACAAGACAACGAACTATCCTCATAGACCCTTGTTTCCTTTTTTAACGAGGTTGGCACAAGACAACGAACTATCCTTGGAGACCCTTGTTTCATTTTTTAATGAGGTTGACACAAGACAATGAACTATCCTCAGACTCCTTGATCACAACTCATAAGAGGTCATGAAGGAGAGATCTGGTTCCAATGCCCCTAGTACATGTTGTACAACATCACCGAATTGATCGTTAGTTGATGTAGGTATGGAACAGGTTGCCACATAATTAACCCATGGTGGGGATGATACCATTCGTACAAAAGGACCATTTAGGGAAGATGGTTGACTAGGAGCCATATTTGGACCGGGAAATGAAAGCTCGTCAATGGTTTACCTTCATGTGGGAAAAAAATCACTCGAAAGAGTGTTGAAACAATAGCTCCCATGTCATAAACATAGTCGTACCCAAGAAGTAAATTGTAATCTAAGGGTCCTGGGACTACCATCACGTTCAGATAAATGGTTTTTCTTCCCAAGGTAATGGGTAACTGATGGAGGATCCCTAATGGTCGACTCATTCCTCTGTTAAAAGCCAACAAATTATGGGTAGCTAGCATAAGCAGTGGCAAACTGAGCACTTGCCAAGCAGTTGAGGAAAGGATGCTCACTAATGCACCTTCATCTATAATAGTGCCAGATACAATCATATTACAAACTTGTACTATGATCTGGAAAGACACATAAGAAGGAAGGCGGAATCCTGCTAGTCGATTCCAATCAAAGGAAGTGACTAGACTACTTGGAGGGGGTACCATAGAAATTAGAGGATTAACCCCTTGAGTTACGAGAGCGGGTGGATTTTCCTCCTGTCTGAATGGAACAAGAGGACTGTCCCCAAGCTCATTAGAATCTAAAGAAAAGAATAACTTGAGTGGTATCATTTTCACTCTATTCGAGAAAGGTATGATTAGCTGAAGGTGGAATTGGGTCAACTATTACCTTGACCTGTTGATTTAGGTTGGGTATAGACTCATAGGATTTACTTTCAGAGAGAGTGGTTTTGACCGACGTTTGATTTTGGTTAGCCAATTCATCAACTAGTGAAGGATTAAGGGATAGTTTCCTGTAACCAGATGGAAGTCACTACGGTGAAGCAGGATGGTTATCCAACACTCTTTTGGCTTCATCCAAATAGGGACAAAGGTGAATGGGGTGATTCCCTTCACATAACCTACAAGGAAACTTGAATTTTCCCTTCTTTCCATGATCTTTAATTCCAATAGTTGATGGTGTGTCACCAACATGATCTCCAGAAGTTTATGAAACAGGATGATGTGAACGAGAAGACCATTCTTCTAAGATCTGAGAAATATCAGGACAATTTTGAAGAATATGGTCTCCTGCACAAAGTTTGCATGGATATTGAACTTTGTGAGGCTTGACGGATGGTTTCTCATTAGATGTTGCATTCAAAGCAATGGTTGGTTAGTTTTCCATTTTCTAAATTTGCTTCTTCTTCTTGTTCTTCCCTTTCTTCTTCTTCTTAGCCACCTGGTTACTAGTACCAATACTTCCACTAGGCGAAGAGGAAGAAGGAGAGGAAGAAACAACCAAGAAAGAAGGTAAAGGGTCAACTTTAGGATTAACTGGAGGTTCATTTTGTCCAATTGTAGAGAAATCATGAGATTTTGGACCAAGGAGGTTGAAAAAAACCATACTGGCAAGCCAATGGTAAATCCTGGAAGTGACAATGTAGCCATATATGGAGCACCAATATTTCCAAATGGAGGAAAAGGACTAGGATTCCCATCAAAAGGAATTCCTTGATTGGTGGACTCCGGATTTGTAACCATATGTTTCAACCTAAGATCAACTAAGGAGTGAGTGTGGAGGATGTTATCGGTGGTCAATTAATTTTTATGACACTGGAACACAACTTTGCTTTTTCATTTTTAAAGATTTGAGAAAAAGCAAAATATGACTCTAGTCGCTTTCAATGTTTAATGAGCTTGAAATGACAAGTGCTCAGATGAACCTTTTCTTTTAAGGAGTCGAAAAGGAATGAAAGTGACTACTCTAGAGATACTAGAAAAGAGGGTTTAGCAAACTAATCACAAAACTGCAATATACACCTTGGTGGTAAATGAAAGAGAAATTAACAAGTATTTACCGTACGACAGTCAATCTTCCCGAACACTGTGTTTGGTGCATTGCGATCGGTAAGGCGACAGACTCGGCTTCCTAAGGATAAAGGATTTAAACCTATTGGGGTCTTCCACTATATACTCAATGGTACAGGGAGCACAAGTCTGTACTAGTAGTTATCGAATCAGAGAGGAGGAATCACCCAACCTTAGTGAAAATGATACCCACTAGGTTTAAAGACACCAGAACACGTCTCTAGCCTAGAACTCTAGATGTTTTTCGTTAAGTTCCAATGCGTTATTAGGTTAATTCAGATAAATTTTATGTTGATCTTCTTTAGAATTTTCCTTTCAAGGTTCACCATGTGACGTTTTCCGAAATTCCTGAGAATGCAACTAGAATGAGAAGCATTCTTTCCATTTAATTTCAGCAATGACAATCCTTGCTACTAGGGATAGAGCAAACAAGTAATTTTTGATCAATCAACAAAGAGCACAAACTAATGCAATTCCCTAAACCATTCCTTTCAAGCATTCACAAACTTTAATATGCAAAATGCATGTTTTTCTTTTTAGTTTCTCTTAATGTGAATGATGCAATAAGAAAAACTAATGCATAAACGATTTAGAACTCTTTTCATAAAAAATGATGATTTGTGACAATTTCTTTCAAAGGGTAAGGAATATTGTACGACACTTTCGATTTCAAATAAATGAATTTTTTTGACACTTTAAATGAATATACAAATAAAATGCACAAATAAATCAATCGATTATTTATGAAGGAAGACTTTATGACACTTTATTTTTTCGAAGAAAATGACGATTTTACGACACTTTTCTATCAACAAAACAATCTATCAACTATATTCTCACTTTGACTATAGACTAATAATGACAAAGAAAACATTAAAGAAACATGAATCAATCCAATCAAAGTAAGGCTGGTTGGCTAAGGAGATGAAAAGACTGTTTCAGAGATAAGACATCATTGATATTTAGCAAGCAAGCAATCAAAAGAATTTTGGCAAAAATTCAATCCAAAGGTGGGAATTTAACTAATATTGATCAGCGCAGGTCAAAGAGGGGAAAACCGCGCTGCATAGCACTATCTCTCACTAAAAACTGCGCTGATTTCAATGAATTGAAAATTGATCAGTGCAGGTCAAAGAGGGCCAGTCTGCATTGATCAGCACGGGCCAAAGAGGGAAAAACTGTGTTGATTAAAATATTCCTTTATTAATCAGTGCAGGTCAAAGAAGGCGTAAGTGCGATGCATCTTACTGTCTCTAAGGCTAACCTACACTGATTCCTGTGAGGCCACTCAAGAGTCATTTAACCTCAAATTTTGACCAAAATTCAATGTAAAAGGATGAATTACAACAAATAAAGTATGTCCAAGGTGTCTAAGGAGGTGATAAGCTACTAAAAGGGATAGGATCTCTCCCCAGTATGGTCTCCATTTTGTTTTGGGCAAATTTAGTGTTTCTTCAAAGGCCTAACCCTCTAGACCTAGTAGCTAGTCTAGAAACAATAGACAAAGTAATTCGTTGCTTTTCCTGTAGTTAACAAATAAGAAAAAGAAGAACAAAGGTATCAACTCGTAACCTTTGCTCAATCCCTCTCTCCTTTGACCAATTTCACCACTCCTTTCCGTACTTAACTCGCTTGGAAAGTACTTGCACACAAGCCAAGACAGAAACCCATCAAAGCATACAATAATGACAATCTGTTAATTAAACATATCATAGAATCAAGAATACAATATACATCATAGAAACACATGAATGGAAAAAGCTTAGAATTCTTTATTGATAGAAGGAAAGATTACAACCCATGTAGATGCATGCTCGATTCAGTGTCATCCTTCTAACTTCAAACCTTTCTCTCCTCATGAAGCAACAATTCGACATCATTACAATACTCTTACTAATCTCATTCAAACAACATTTCCTTAGCTCAAGAAATTCTAGCCTAGACCAACCTTTGAATGCTTGGTCAATTTATAGCTGAATGGAGGAGGTTAAGCCATTAATGGCCCTCATGAATGCTTCTCCAAAATTGGGAAGTGGTTTCATGGAGGAAGGGATAATGGATTAAGGTTCATTCATCTCCTTCCTCATCCAAAAGCGAGCTCCATCCTTTTCACTCTCCTTGGTTTGGGTGGGCTTTGGTATCGATGTCCTTAGTGATTTAGGGACTTTCAATAATACTTCAATAACCTCTGGAGCAACTTCTTTTGCCTCCATAACATTTTCCAGCATTGACTCCTCTGCTACTTCTTCGGTATCTATAGCTTCTACAGGTGCAGACATAACGATTTCCAATAGTGCTCGAGACATCTCTGGTAAGTTTGCAAATGTTGGTCTAGCTATCAAAGCCTGAAAGAATTCTTGATTCATGTGCGCCTGAGAGCTCAACAACTCAATGCTCAAAATGCCAAGTGTTTTTTGTTGGGCAACCACCTGTAATTTATAGGGCATTTTTAATTCAAATCCAACCATTCCCCCCACATTCATTTCATTAATGCCGGATTGGCGGCAAATTTTCAAGGATATGACCCATAAATTCTGTCTTAAATGCTAGCTGCCCACTCCATTTGGCCGAATTTCTACAGTCAAATCATGAACAATGACTTTAGTGATTACTTTCTGGACAACCTGCACGACTTCTTCCTAGGTAGTGCAACTCCCTTCACACTGCTGCGAACCCTGTGACACTTCCTTGCTTCGCAAAATCCTCTAATCGCGCGGCTCCCCAACCTGGGTAATGTAGTTTATAGTCCCACACCTCCTTTCAGCTACCTAGAGCACTAAGACTATGCTACCTTCATATAGTCACATGGCTAGACCAATGATTTATGGCTTCAATCAATTTCCATTCAACTTTTATGGGAAGGGATCTCCATTCAATTTAACCAACTGAACCGCTCCCCCATCGGTAATCTCCTTAATGACATAGTGCCCTAACTAGTGCATTCTGAATTTCCCTGGTGGGTAGTAAAATTGTTGCTCCATTAGCGAATTTTGGGGGTGGATTTGTAGGACCAATAGACAAAAGGCCGAATTATAAGGATGATTAACAATCAAATTCATGGGAGATCTTAGGAGCTCATAGATTTTGGACTTTTTGGCCAAATTGAGCTCAAAAAGAGGCCACTTAGGGGTTTTTGGATGTTCTGAATCCATTGATAACCTCTAATTTATTATTTGAGCACATATACAAAGTATTTTTTTAGGTTTTGAGACTAAAGGTGTATGGATTAGCCAGGGTTGTAAAAAGTTCTGTAAGGTATTTGGGCATGGAGAAAAAATTGTAGGGGTATTCTCAATTCCAGAAGTATAGTACAGAAATTGTAACCAAAAGGGTTCAGTGAAGATTCAACTTCTCTTAACATGAAGTTTTGTTTATGTGCTTCAATGTGAAATTGAAGTGTTCACATGATCTTTTTAGCTCATTTCAGTTGAAGTATATCATATTTCTAGGAGATGATTTGAGTTGTTGTTGTTTGTGAGACTTCTTTGTAGGAGAACATTACCTTGTAGGGTAATAGCCACATATTTACACACAACAAACATTTATGTATTTCATTTGATACTGAATATATTATATGGTCTAGTGATTTTGATATGGCCATAGATGTAGCCCTGGAGGGGTGAACTCCATCCACAAACCTTTTGTCTTGCTCTTCATTATGCCTACATGGATTATGTGTTGTATATTCACTATGTTAAGTTACATATGAAGGATAATTCATGATTTGAAGAGACATTAGAAAAACCAGTTGTTTCAAGACCCATTTTTAAAATTTCAAAGCATCAACACGGTCCTAATTTTTGTTTTGTTTAATTTTGGAAAAGAGGAAGAATTTACTTAATCCAATTTCAAATCTGAATGGAAGTAGGAAAAAGAAACTGTTGGAAATAATATTGAGAGGGGGGGGGGG
>APFE030514844.1:0-11773 GCA_000404065.3 Pinus taeda
ATGGTTGCGTTGTGTGGAAAAGGCCAGGTTGTTGCACTTATTATGGATCACACATTTCCACCGCGTTCCCATCACCATTTTCATCATCAGGAAACTACTATGCCTAGTGCATGATGGGTATCTATGGCTGGAGGAGCCTATTCCCATCACAACAGACCTCTTCCACCGTATTTCTTCGCACACCTGTAAGGGAAAGGACCCCGCGACTATAACTAGAAAAAGTGGAAATTTGGCTCTTGCAGAAGCCATGAAAGCGAAATATATGTTGGAGAAAAATAAGAGGGGCTACACCATCTCCAACATCAAGGACAAGAGGGTGCGTGTAGCAACTCAACTTTTGGCTGGTAAAGTGATGAGAAAATGTCACGTCGATTAGGTACCAACGCCAGCGGTCGCGTTGGCCGAGCAGTGCGCGGAGGGGGTCTAGTTCAGCTGGGTTGAATTAATCTATGAGGATTTTTTGTTAAACTGTCGCGAAGCCCAGGAGCAAGGTAAGATCTTCCACTACGCGTGGTTACTCTTGTCCATATTGCTGGTAGTGGGAGAACTACTGGAGGATAGTAAGTTTCCTAATCGTGACTTACTAGAGGCCACGAAGTACGCTTCGCTCTGGGCCACCAAGGATGCGAAACGGATTTGCGATGCAAAAACTTTCTGGATGCTCATGGAGGCGAGCATCTAAATGTGGATCAACATGAGGCCACGCTTTTCATCTACAGTGCATAATACTCTGCAGAGTTTTGCAGACTTCAAATATGATATGCACAACATCTATATCAGGGCATGGAAGGATCCAGTGAAGCAGTGGACGAAGCTACCATTTATAGCCACTGATGAAGCAATATTTACTGTATTGGAGACATGGCCTCCTGAGTGGTGCGCCCTAGATTTGGCGAAACTGGACAAAGAGGCAGCACAGAAAAAGAAGGATGATGCTAAGCCACGCATCACCCAACCGGCTGAGAGAAGGTGAAACGAAAAAGCGGCAGCTGAGGTAAGGGCAGTGTGCGAAGTGGCACAGGAAGCCATGGAGCAAAAAAAGGCCGCAGAAGCAGTAGCAGCAATGCAGACAACAAAGGAAACAATGGTATAGGAAGAGGAGGGCCAAGCAACATCCTCAGGGCAGGAGGCAAAGGACACAAAAATAGCAGAAGGGAGCACGAACCCAGGGACCACGTCCACACAGCGCAGAGAGATCGAGTCCAAGGAAGAAGGTTAAGGCTTCAAAGCTGGCCATTGACCCAATCACCTTAACCGAAGGTGATCTCCATGACATCGGCAAGACAGTTAGTGATGTCACCAGTGAAGTGCTTCAAGAGTTTATGATGGAACACCAGACTTTGTTGGGGGCCCTTAGGGCACAGTTGCAAGAGTTACAGGTTTGGCCCCCTCAGGAAGCTACCATGTCTACCCACATCGTAGTAGGAACTTCAGCAACAGAGCATAGGTTGCATGCATGAATGACCAACACAATAGTGTTGCCAGAGGGAGCATTAGTCTCTTCAAATGCGATGGATTGAATTTCACTTAACATGATGAAAGACCTTGGCCTTAACTTGGCTTCCCTTTCTCAGGAAACGCTATATCAGTTACAGGATGGGATAACAGCAGAGCTATGGGTTAGGGAGAGCCACGCGGTCCAGGTTCTCAGTGAGCAGAAAATTGACATAGAACATCTCAGCTTGTAGCGCGACAAGTTGGTGTCATAGAACTAGCATTTGGTGCACACAGTAGATGACACTTGCCAACATGTCCCAGAGCTAGCCATCGCAGCAGATCTACCAATAGAAGTGCGGATCCACAATTTGACCGAAGGAGTCTGTGACGCGAGAGAAGAAATGACAAGGGTGCAGCTGGATTTGAATCTCCAAATCATTGAGTTGTGGTTGAAGGCGTAGCCTTCCACTCCCCTAGAAATCAGAGAATAGTGTGCCAGTGCTATTGCAGTAGGGTTAGAAGAGATTAGAGGTGTAGTGCACGAATGTACGAATACATTGGAACATGCACTAGAGTTCCTCACGACTTTGTAGGAGGATCCCAATATCTAGTGGCTGGAGATAAAGGCACACAAACTCCAGCAGTAATATGATGGCATTAGAGGGACTACGCAGATAGTAGTCCTCACTCAACGGCTTGTGAGGATGCAGCAAGCCAAGGCCTTAAAGGAGCAGGTGGATGTGGCGCGACATAAGGAAGCAGTTCTCAAAGCGCATGTCCAGCCATGGATTGATGAAGTCTTCACAATCATGGTAGATATTGAAGGGAAGCTCACGCAGATTCAGGGGATGCATGCATAGATGCAGGGCAGCACACCAGAAATAGAGGTCTTCGAGGAACGGATGCAGCAGGTACAACAAGCAGCAGTTGAGAGCATTGTAGACATCAATACCATTCGAGACCAGGTGGAGGGACTCCACACCAAGATCATCGCGTCAACAGAGTGACTCGAGGGCGAGTCATGATGTTTGTGTTGGGGGCTTGTTGGTCATGGAATCCCCCCACAGCATGTTTTGGGGCTCAAAACCCAAGTTTTGAGTTGTTATTATTGTAAAGACTCCGCGAATTGCGAGCGCAAAGCGCGAATTGTATGTTAGAGTCATAGGGTTGTCCGCCCTAAGTTTTGAATGTAGTGTTAGCCTACCCATGGCCCGTGGACCATGGGATTGTATAAATAGAGCAAGGCTTTAAGTTGTAAAGAAAAGGATGGATTGATGGAACCAGATGGATAAAAGAAGATAGCGAGCATAGAGCAAGAGTCTAAGTGTCTTGGGTCATAGTAGTAGGAAGAGGCTCTGCAACTGAGTGCACAGAGGCCTAGTAGAGTCCACAACTGAGTGCGCAAGGTAGGGTTGAGTCTGTAACAGAAGGAAAGAAATAATAAAGAGAATTTTTATCTAAATCTTGTGTATCTGATCTAAGTTATTACATGTTTGATATTACTGCTTATTTACTATGCGCACTTATATGAACTGTGAATATTATTAATTATAACTAAAAGTGTATAAATAAGTTCAGTTAATCACCTAATATCATGTTGTGAGTAAGGATTTTGGTAATAACATTGTTCAAGCCCTGAGTAGGGTTGCGTGAAGGCAGCATCTCATGCTATGAGGCAAGGGTAAGTGTGCGTAGCGATGTGCATGTAGGGTTGAACCGTGGACCACTTGAACTCATCGGACATCTCCAGGGTGTGGAAACCTGGTTCTAGCACCCTCCCATACTACTTTGGATGAGACCTCAGTTTGCACTCCACAAACCATTTCTGAAAGGTCTAGTAGTACCGGAATTTGTTTGGCTAAATCACCTCTGAACCTAGGTCAGGCCCCAACAAGCCAACAATGTTGGTGTCAATATTTTAGGTCTTTACATTCTCTCTAGTTTGTCATTAAAAGGATATGTTTCTCTTATATCAGAATGGTCTTACAGGAGGAATACCCTCAAATAGTCATACACTAGCTTTTGTAAGTGGTTGAACCACATGAATTTATACAAGTTCTACCCATTTACATAATTGATACCCTTTTTTTACAAGAAATGAAATGTTAATGTACGAAACACAATAGCACCAAAGAATATCATTGCACCAAATTAAGTATGCCAAATAACATTACAAATATAAACAAACCAATCAACATGCTTATCTAAGAAAACTGCTAATACTCTCCACTAATATGTTTCTTTATACATCATATGCATATATCCCTTCCCACGATTGTTTTAATCCATTGATCCATGATTGGAGGTAGACATCCACCCTCTTTACTTATAGTCTAGAGGGAACCATAGAACCTAGAAACTTCATAGACAACCATGGGGAGATATTATTACCAATCACTACCACAAACCAAACAAGATATCTGGTGTTTTGGATGGAATATGGGTTGACTCCTTCCATGTCTAGGATCAATTAAAGACTTTGTAGTCCATCCTTATATTTATTAAGCCATGTATCCTCGATATGCTACATGGTCCTGGTCAAAAAATTAGAAAGGCAGTAAGATTTTCTTATGTTTATAATTACTTGTGATATATTTGTGTTCTTATAACTTTATTATGTTCTTATTTTATCTTTGTTTCATCAAGAAATCATCAAAACTAAAAATGAAGATAAATGACACCATATGTAGGCACATAGCTAAGGCTAAAACCCCTCTATAGGGGAAAACCCAGTCAAACTCTTCCACTAGAAAATTCAAGTTGAGATAGACCATGACCCTACACCAAAATACCTTCCTCCTCCACTAAGTTAGCCTTCCAATATAATTCAACAACCTTCAATATTCTCTTCTTGTCCAGCAGCTACAACCCAGCAATAACCCAAATATTTCGGTCCCCAACAACTCCAGAATTTCGGCCCAACTTCAGCATTGCAATTTCACACATGTGAGAGAAAGAGCGAGAGAATTTCAACTTCTTGTGCTCGATAACGACCTCCTTCTCCTTCTTTGTCCTTTTTCACCTTCTTCCTTGAATTTTTCACTTTTTATTGCCCCTAAAAACTGTAGATAAAACTTGGTGAGTGAATGTGTCAAAGGAGGTCAGCTTGTTGCCTTTATATAGGAGATTATGCCCCTTAGTTACATTGAATTGTCTATTTAGAGGTTAACTTGGTGGAGGAGGCCTAGAAGACCTAATTTACATCAAAATAATTTTTTTTGTCATGATTTCCAATGCCCAAGAAGGGTCTATTACATTATGAAATGGAAAAGGACACTTGACATAAACCCTAGAAACCTACAATGGAGGATTTGACCTATAAACCATTAACCCAAGCATGAAAACCATGCTTTAATAAGTCAATTTATTTAATAAAGAAAATATTTTTCTTTATTTGAAAAATACATTACATCATGACTCAAATACAATTATGAATATCGATACTAGTTACATTCTTCAACACTCCCTCTTAACTAGGGAGTATTCATAATTACATATATACAGAGGTACATGGAAGATCTCAAATTGATATGCTCTATGAAGAGTTACAACACACATAGTGCTACAAATTAGATACATGACCAGGGTACTCTAATCTAGTGGGACTAAGATGGACTCAAGCTTTAGTCACTCTAGGTACCAATAGGCTTTTAAGCTCTACCACCAACCCAAGGATATAGGTGTGTATCCAAGATCTGAGCTCCATGACCAACAACACCCTCCCTACTTTGAGATCTTGACATCAACACATCGGTCATGTAAATGTACTCCCAAGCATCTTGCCAAAATATTATTCATCTCTCCTAATCAACTAGATACCAATCCAAGAATGCTTTAAACGTTCAACCTTTTATGGAGAGATATTGCACAATCACAACCTGAATCAGTAATAAACTTTCAAATCTATATAAGTAAACACAAACATTCAGGGTCCATAATCATTTTAATGTTTCTTATATCATCGAAAGTTTTCATTTTCCATTTCTTTAGCAACATCAAATACAGTTTCAGTACTTCTCAAGTCTTCATGAATCACAAACATTCATTTGTAGTACTTCCATTCATTCAATTTAACTCTTACTTCAAGGTATTTTTTATGATTGTAATAATATTCCCTCCCTCTCAACTGGAGAGATATACCCTTTCTTCTATCCAGGATCAATCTCAACTTGGGGAGATCAACAGCTTCATAACTTTAGAGAAACTTCATTCTTTCAAGACTTCATTTCCTTCTTATGGCATCAAGGTCATCTTGATCATCATCATTCTTATATCTTCCTTCATCATGATCATCATTATCATATTTAACTTATGAATATATTGAATATTATGTACCTGAAAATATTCAATAGCAAGTAAAACCAAATACAAATATACAAAAGCACAGAGACAACCATAATATGTTTATCATGTCATTACAATGGAAGCATAAAAACATTCAAACCTTAGACATCAAATACCTAAACATAGTTCGATTCATAATCAGCAATAAACACATCTTTTGATATACTAGTCTTCAACTTCTTGCTAGGGTTTTATCATAAACCCTAGACTTCATCTTTGAGACATAAAGTATTATATATCATAAATTCAATAAGATTCCAATCATAGTACAATATATCTAAGTTTTCAAGAACATGTCTTTTAGAATTACATGTTAGACACTACTAGATTTTATCAACAAAGCTAAGTCATATCAACAATATCATCATGCCCTAGAATATCAATTTCTACTAGGGTTTTTTTCTATACCCTAGATACAATAACAAAATATATATATATATATATAATATATATATAATATATATATATAAAGGGTTTCATAATCATGCCTTGGCATTTCACAACAATATCTACTAGGTAAACTCAAGACACAAACATTAATACATCAAAGTTAGATATACCTAATTGTATTCAAACTAGGGTTTTGATCATATGGACGAATATATACCTCGAGTTTCATTCCTAGGATATTACTATAACGATTACAAAGGTTTTTGTTTATAAACCTAATTCACCAAACCCTAAATATCTAGGGTTTCACTATATAACTTAGACATTAAAAAAAAATACTAAAGAACTTGGGTTTCTATCATAACAATACCAAAACCTTAAACATCAAAATAATAGGATTTCTAGACTTCATCAACAACCCTAAGTAGAATATTATGAATTTTCTGATATTCAATCTTGTTGCCTTTTTTTGTGTTGGGGTGCAAGAAATGGCGACCTAGGGTTTCACCATTCTCAGAGGCAGAGCACTACACAGAGCACAGTGCCCTGTTCCACCGACCCTGCAACTCCTAACAGCAGCACACGTTAGCTCATAGTTCAGCCCCAATGGCTTCCCCGATGGGGGAGGACTCAGAGCCTCCCCCTTTGATGAATCTGGTACTATGGACTTCGAATAATTCTGACAATACTTATGTTCCGTAGACGCAAACAGATCAGCATAACACTGACTCGCCTAATGAACCACAAGGTACAATAGAAATACCCTCGGACAAGAAGCAATATGCAGTGGGAGATGATGATAAACCCAAAGAAACCTCCGCAACCTGCAAACCTGTAGTTGCAGAACAACCTAAGATTGAACTGCCTAGTTAGAGAATTAATACCCAGATCCAATACATGAAATATTATGCCCTTATTGGAAAATTTATTGGGTTTTGGCCAACAGAGAAAGCCTTACAGGGATGGATAGTAGCCAAATGGAAACCAAAAGGACACATCAATCTGAAGCTAGGACCGAAGGGCATTTTCACGGCTATCTTCAACTGCATAGAAGATCGAAACAAGGTCTTAGACAACAACCATTACTTCTTCAACGAAGCAGGACTTTATCTATGGGACTGGATTGAGAGATTTAACCCAGATAAAGAAGACCTCAGCTCAGCACTAGTTTGGATCCGGCTATATTCCCTACTGCTGGAATATTGGGATGAGGAATCTTTAAAAGACATTGGCAATGGAGTGGGAGAATTCATAAAAGTGCAGAAGAAACAAAGCACAGAATATACACTTCATATGCCCGCATATGTGTCTACATGCACCTGAACAAAGCTCTCCTGGACTCGATAAGTCTATTTCATGATGATTTTGAATGGATTCAAACTTTGGATTATGAGCATGTTCCATTCAGATGCCGAAAATGTCATGCACATGGGCATCTATTCCGTGACTACCTGCTCAATGCCAAGCCCTCTTCCAATTCTACCTCTGGGCAAACAGATCAAGAGGGCTTTACCAAAGTAAATTCATGGAAAAGGAATCACAAAAAGCCTGCTTCTCAACCTAAAAATACCCCTAGTAGCAACCCAAATCCCTCAACCAATAATAGCTTTGATATATTGGCTCACTCTAATTTTGTGGTCCCTGAACCCCCCATGCCCACTCATGAGATTCCTTCTTAGCCCTCTGCTTCCCCCCAGAAGGATATGTCTCCTGCCCAAGTCCCTAAGCAACCCCAAACTCCCACCCCCCCACCTCCATCAATGAGATGGCCTAGAAACCTAATGGTATGGACATTGATAATCTTCTGCTTGATCCCAAGCTTGTAGCAAACATCATAGCTAAAAGCAGTGAACTCAAGCAAATGGATGAAGAGCCAGAAAGCATTAACATATGAGACTTTGATATTTTCTACCTTGAGCAGGCATGCAAGAAAAAATAATATGATAAAATCCCTACGAGACAGCTAGAAAGTCTAGAGGTCATCCTCTCTAGAGCTCATCAACAAAGACCTCTCAGAATTCAACCAAGAAGTCAGTGGGATGGGAAGAACTTGTTCAAGGATACTAAGAAAAGTGGGAGAAAGATAGATCTACAGCGAACTATCCTCATTGGGGAAATGTTGGTAGAATATGGAAGATATGCTAAACTCACCAAGTACTACAGGCCACTCTCCAATCCTGAACCATGAAGCTCACATCATCGAATTTAAGAGGGCTGAACGGCCCAAGGAAATATAGAATGATAAAAAAATTGATTCATAAGGAGAAACCCCATATCTTCTTTATGCAAGAAACGAAATGCAATAGTACTCTTCTCAATACCACTCTTTCAAAAGCTTTGCCTGGCTATCACACAATGGCGGTGGATGCTATAGGAGCCTCAGGTGGATTAGCAATAGCTTGGAATGCATAGGTTATTGCGCTCACAAATTTTCATGCAAATCACCACTTCATTCAAGCCAATTTCCATATCATAGGGACCAATGTGCATGGTCTTCTTACCAATGTGTATTTCCTGCAAGCTGTTGAGGATAAAATCACTACCTTGGACACGCTTTCACTGCTTAACACCAATTGATCCCATCCACTCTGGATCACGAGAGACGATTTCAATATGATCACCAAATTAGAAGAAAAAATAGGATGCCAAATTAGACTAGACAATGAAAGTGAGTACTTCAAACATTTCATACAAAGCAACTGGCTAATTGACCTGCCCAGCAATAACGGAATATTCACCTGGAACAAAAAAAGGTTTGGTCCCCATCAGATTGCCTCTAGGCTTGATCGATTTCTGTTATCAGATAATGCTATCCACATGGGAGGAGACCTCTCTACCTCTATTTTTACATTTGTCGGGTCGGTCCATTAGCCAATCTCGCTTCAATGGCAAAGATCGGGGAACTCCACTAGACAACCTTTCCACTTTTAATCTTTCTAGTTGACCCATCCACATTTCAAAGATCTAGTACAACATACATGGAAAAGCTTTCCTCCCCCTATCGGTTCCAAAATGTTCCAATTTTAGCAAAGTTATGATTCCTAAAAGCACAAATCAAACAATGGAACATCGTCACCTTTGGAAACATTTTTCAAGCTCATCAAGCCCTAGCTCAGGAAATGGAGAAACTCCAGCAAACTATCATCAATGAAGGCAGGACTAAAGCCCGAAACGAATAGGAAAAGAATCTTCAAACTCAGATCAATGAAAGAGAGAAACAAGAGGAAATCCTATGGAAAAATAAATCTTGAATAAAATGGTTAAAGGAAGGGGAGAGGAACACAAAATTCTTCCACCGCTCAACAATCCAAAGGAGAATGCATAACAACATCACCCACATTCTCAACCAATAGGGAGACCGATTGGAAGATCATGGGGATATTGAAAAAGAACTCATCAAGCACTTCAAAATAGTCCATCAAGAACCTAACATCACCAGAAAGCCATCAATTGACAAGATTCTCCAGCATATCCCAAAGGTGATCACAGATGAACATAATCAATTGATTCTTCATCTGGTAACTTTTCTGGAGGTGGAATCTGCTATGAAGTAGCTTCAGGAAGGAAAAGCCCCTAGTCCAGATGGCTTTACCTCCACTTTCCTCCACAAATTCTAGGATATTATCAAAGAGGAAGTATGGCAGGTAGTCGAAGAGTCTAGAGCTCTCCATTGGATGCTACCCTCCCTGAATGCAACTTTCATCACTCTCATCCCCAAGGAGGAGCATTCTAATACGCCAAACAAATTCAGCCCTATAGCCCTCTGCAATTTCATCTACAAAATCATCTCCAAAGTTATAGCCTCTTGTTTGAAGTCGTTGCTTCCCCTGCTCATCTTGCCAGAACAATCGGGCTATGTTGAGGAAAGGAAAATCATAGATGGAATCATCCTCACCCACAAGATCATTCATTCTCTAAAGCACCATAAAAAAGCATGTATGCTACTAAAAATCGACCTCTCTAAAGCTTTTGATAAGTTGAGTTGGATGTACATTCAATTGATGTTAACAGCCTTTGGTTTCTCACCTGTTGTTATCGAGAAATCTAGTGCCCATTCAGAGCTGCTAGTCCCACTAAGACGGGTAGCTATCTTAAAAACAAACAAACTAAAGTTACTTTTGTTTTCCTTTGTGAGAAGTAGATGGGAGAGAAGCAGAGAATACCAACCTCAGTCTTTCGCATGTCTCCTTGCTTGTTTCTTCTCCCCTTTGATAGATCTTTGCCGCTCCTTCCTTGCTTACCCCATTTCAAAGAGCACCTGTAAAGCCAAAGCAGCATAATACCTTCAAAGTACAGAGATCTACAATCATAAAAAATATACGACCAGATATATATTGACCACACAAATGCGCATATCATCAAACATACAAGAATGTGGAGGAAAACTTAAATAGATTTATTGATAGAAAGAGTAGAAGAGAGGATCACAACCCATTGATCTGACCCAGCATCATCCTTGTAGGTTTTAACCCTGTACAGAAATTACCTGCATACGAATTCTAAATCACAGGAAAAATAAAAATGCGAGAGCATAACACATAAAACACATATACACAGAGATTTCCCACTGGATCTCAAAACCGAGACTACCAGCTTGATTTTTCATTATGTTCCTTTCAATGTTACAATACATATTTATACATGCCGAAGCATCCAATACCATGGACCGAAAACCATCGCGTCCAAAACCATGGATCGAAAACCATAGGTAGGTTTGCCCAACCTAATATAGGGTCCAAAAAAAAATTTCTCGGGGCGCTGCCACGAACCCCGTAGAGGGGGGCTACCTGCCCCCCGCTGCGCAATCGGTGCAACAAAGGGGGGGCTCCGCCCCCCCTCTAACTCCCCGGCTCACTACGTAGGTTAGTCGTGGAAAGAATATAACACAACCCAACAATCTCCCACTTATTGTTTTCTTTCCACAAGGGGCCACAGGAGAGCTTAGTCATTTTTCCAGCCCTGAAACGCCCATTGTTTCTCTACACCAAGAGAACTTCTCAGAGCTCACAGATTTTGTCAATGCATCTGCAGTATTCTTCAAAGTGTCACCTTTACCAGCAACACCTTTTTGTCTTCTATCATATCCCTCACAAAGTGATACTGAACATCAATGTGCTTTGTCTTTGAATGATAAGCAGGGTTCTTTGCCAAGAAAATTGCACTTTGGTTGTCAAAGTCTATCCTTATAGCTCCCTGTACTAACCCCATACTTGAACACAATCTCTGCAACCAAACTGCTTCCTTGCTTGCATGAGTGGCTGCCATGTATTCTGCCTCTGTAGTTGATAGTGCCACTACAGAGTGTTTCTTACTCACCCAACTGACTGCACCTCCAAATAGGTTAAACACATACCCACTTGTAGATCTTCTCTGATCCGGATCTCCAGCCCAGTCTGCATCAACAAAGCCACGGATATCCAACACTCTGTCCAATCCTGGTCTTCCTTGGTAGCACAAACCATAATCACTAGTGCCACGCAAATACCTGAAAACTCGCTTCACTGCTGTCCAGTGCTCCTTCCCTGTTTTGACATAAACCTGCTCAATACTCCCACTGCATGTGCAATGTCTGGTCTAGTACACACCATGGCATACATCAAGC
>APFE030514864.1:3142-15504 GCA_000404065.3 Pinus taeda
CTCCGTCATTGTTCCACAAATGAGAAAATTGCAGACATCTTCACCAAAGCGCTTGGAAGAGAAAAGCTTGAAAGATTCAGAATGATGCTTGGACTCAACAACATCCCTTCAGATTAAGGGGGGAATGTTGACACTTAATCCTCATGATTGGGTGAATTTATGTAAATAATTAAATTAGGAATGTCAACAGTCATCAGGAGATGAACTGAACAGTCACACCCTATTGTATATAACAAAGACATACCTCATGGAATAATACGAATCGGTTTTTCTGCCTAATGGAGTTACTGCCTGGCCTGACAGATATCCTAAAACAACATCCATGTTATCCATATTTGAAGTGTAAAAATCACAATGCAACACATACTTATCCATTGAAAGCTTAAAATCTTTATAAACTTGCACATCCTCATCATTAACCTGTGTGTTTTCAATGTGTTTTGCTGGCACTTGTAATTTTTTTACCAAGTTGACATTTATGAGATTTTGCTTGCAACTTGGATTTATAGACACAATGCTTTTCTCCTTCTGAATCAATCCATGAACCTGTAATAAGGAGATACTAGAAGAAAATAACCCCACATGTTTCCCCTTATCTTGTTTTCTAGCCTGAGACCATTTGTCCAAAAGGAGTTTTTCAAATTTTTTATCCGAAAGTTCAGACAACTATTTGTTGTAAATTGATTTCCACCATCTGTAAGCCTCATCTTGGAAACCAAGCGATAATAAAATATATCACTCTGATTCCACTTGTTATAGATCTGATCCAAAAATATATGAGAAATAGAAATAAACCCAAGAAATAACAAGATCTGAACATAGATAGAAATGCTTCTTTATTGATCAAACCCTTAAGGTAGGGCAACACCATACATTCACTCCTTAAGGAAGGAGAACACTCCACAAGCCATATGCTCGTTCATACAATATTCCTTGACATCCCTCAATGGGGAGTCTCTAGCCTCTATATAGGCCTCATACATACAATCCCATGGGTCATTACCATGGTTCCCTCAATACCATATATCTAATACCATGGGCTTATTACATTATTGCTAACTACTTGTGGTCCCTTACATGATACAGGTTAGCCACCTTATTTATTACTATGGCCCATCCCATTATTACATTATTCCCTTGGGCACCTCCCTTTGTACCCCATATTATCCCCCCTAGGTATACTACATTTAATTTTGATAGGATAGTCCCCAATATCGAACTTCAACAATCTAGAGGCCAAACTTTGAGAGCAGATTACATAATCTACCACACTTTGATCATTGTAAGTTTTGCATGTGATACCTCCTGAAGCTAGTCACCTTCTCATTCCATTATAAATAACCATGCCAAACAAACTACAGAGCCCCATTCATTTTGCCCCAAAGTGCGTCACACACCCATTTTCATCTTGTGAATCCCTTTCCCAAGGTTGACCACCCTCCTCTTCCAACCATAGGGGATTGTTTTCTGCTCTTTCTTCATTGCTCAACTAGAGGGATTGGTTGTTCACTGTCCTTGGGTCAAAGTCACCTATTAACATTATTTCCCCAAGAGGGTTGAATAAATATATATCTCTCTTCAATGAGGCATACGGGTCTTCGTTGTCTAAATTTCTTCTTTTATAGATCTTTGAGTTTTTTGGGGAAAAGTAACAAGCCTCCAAACTAAAAGTAATTTCATTCTCTGTTATTTGCAACCAAATTTATTGTTTATTCATATCCTCTTTTTCTACTTTTACAATTCCACCCCATTTTTCACTTATTAGCGTTGTCAATCCCCCATGTCCTTTGCCTGTCTCATTTCCTTTGTTCCAAATTGAAATATTCTTGTAACCCTCGAAATCTGGAACCTTGCATCCATCGTGCTCATGTGTTTCTACAAGAATGATAATATCCTTCCCCTCTGCTATGGGACCCAACCCCATACCTCTTCTCCATGGATAACCTATGGAATTCCAACTTAATACCTATAAGTAGTCCAATGGGGCCCTTATTTCCTATTTCTTATTTGGGAACTAGACATTGATTTGAGCTTCCCCGTTCTTCAACCATGCCCATTTTCTCTCATTTCTTGTTTCTTTCACTTTTCCCACTCCTTTCTTTGTTGATCTTGTTGAGCAAGAATCAAGTCCTCATCTAGGTAGATGCATGTGCCTTTAAGCAATCCTCTATTTCTAAGGATCATATTCTTATCCTCTATACTCCTCAAGATAACTCTTACATGTCTATCTCTTCTTCCGTCTACCTTCTTTTTGATCTTGCTTGCTTTATGAATACACCCTGTCCAATTCAATCGATCTTTAAGGAAGTCCCTTGCTAAGATGTTGGTCCTTTCATTTTCCCCGTAGTCCCTCAACCCTTTGATAATGATATTTGTAGCTTTGCCTTGCTTGTCTTTTTCTTCTTTTATTTGAATTTTGATTTGCTTCTCAATGGTTCCTTTTTTATTGTTTGATGACCAACTTACAACTTGCGACCATGATTTAGCCTCTTCTATCCGATATTTTAGATGATTTTCTTTAGTTTCTAGTTCAACCAATGTTAACTGAATCTCTTTTATTTGTGTTGTGTCCTCTTCTTTTACCAATTCTGACTTCTCAAGGCTGGTTACCCTTATCTGCTCTAATTCTTGTTTCAAGGCAACCATTTCTTGCTGCCTTTTTTCAATTTTACCCTGCATGTTTGCGATTTGTTCCTTAAGAGATTTATTTTCCCTCTCTAATCTTCCCTTGAACTTCACAATTTCATTTAATTTTTTTCCTTCATACCATTTTTTCGATTCTAAAATTTCGAGTCTCCTTTTCATGCTCATGAGCTCTTCCACATATAGTCCTGATGACCACATTAATGGTGTTGATGTGGGAATATATAGGCCTTTGTTGTCATGCTTATTTGATTTTTTTATCTTCTTTGTCTGCTAGAAAACCCTCTATTCTGATTAGACTTGATTTGATACCTTTAATAGCTTCTCTTTTCCCTACACTAGTTTGAGAGGTCTTGTTAGATATGTTGTTTACTTTCGGCAGGATCATTGCAATTTTTTCTTAGGTGTTTGCCTTAGTTTTTGGATCTGTTTATGCCTTAAAATCCCCTTATATTGTTTTACGTTTACAAAAACCAATTTCTCGTCTATGTTGTAAGTGCCCTTCTAAATAAAATCTACCATAGAAGAACCCCGTGATCCCGCTGAATCCTCCACTGTTATGACAGGGTGAGGAAATGAAGGTCCATTAAAAAGTTGAAGGTTGTGTTTCCAATAAGATCTCCCACCTACTAATGGGCAAGGTTTAGCAATGGAAATGAACCCTTAACCTTATATTGCAAACCAACTTGGTACCCTACCCCTTCCAAAGTAATCGAATAGTTTGCAAATCTGTTTCCTACTATGTTAAGGAGTGGTATTTGTTTCTCCTCTATGTTGGACTCCTTTCTCAACAATGGAACCTTTCCTTTGGGTCCTCCAAATTAACCATCACATTTGTTTTATTGTTCTTTTCTTTAGTTTTATATTGATCAAAATTAATTTGTGCCAGTTTAAATGAGATAAACATAGATTAAATCATAAGAGACGGAAAATAAAAAGGAGAAAACCTCCCCTGCAAAGATTGGGTTCCTTTGAGCATTCTTTGGTCCCACTTGATGTTTGTTGTCTTTCCCTTGCTGCTTGCTTTCTTTCCCCTGTCTCTACCTCTATCGATGCAACTCATGGTCGGAACTACTCTCAGTCGGTACTATTCTCATTTTTGGTCGATATCCTCACTACTCGATATCCTGTGCTCGGTTGATATCTTCACTGCTCACTGTCAGCACCGTTCTCACCATCAAAATTGTTCTCACTATCGACATTTCTCTTGGTCATACGCAACATTTCGAGTCTAGGGACGTTTTAAAAGGCCACATTTAGGTCACAAATTACAAATTATCTGCAAAGAAACAAACCCACATTCAACTCCTCTCGAGCGACCTCACTATTATCACTGTCGGCATTGATCTCGGCGTGATCTCGACACTGTTCTCATTGTCAACACTACTCTCAGCGTGATCTTAAAACTGTTCTCACAACTTTCGATTTGGATCCGAACTACCTGCAAAGAAACAAACCCGAAATATGCTCCTCTCGAGCTCCTCCTCTACACATTTAGCAAAGGAGTTAGCTTCTGCAAGACAATAAATTGATCATCGCCTCGTTTAAAATCAAAGGTTGTCTTCCTCCAGTTCTAATAGGAAGGAGGTACAAGAAGAAATATTTGAGGAAGTTCAATCATTGGGAGACATGATGCAACAAATATATGAGGAAATGATCACCCTTCATAAGGTGGTAGCGCCCTTGCATACAATGCAAAAGTGCTTGCGGGAGAATGTAAAGGTTTTAAAGATAGTTTATGCAAGTATTGATGTGATCCAAGAATGGGGAACTAAGTACAAAGATACACTAGCAGAGTTAGTAAGGAAGACAAGGGAGGATGCTGAGTTGGAAAGAGTCGAGGTTAGGATGGTTATACAAGGTAATAAACATCTTAGTACTGATGTGGCCAACAGCATAACCGCTTACTTGTTACTGTATCATGGGTTGGAATCCTTGGTAAGAGTGCACCATATACCTTCTATTGGAGTAGTTGTAGAAACAAAGGGCATAAATTTTATTAGGAATGAGATTAAAGAATTCTTGAACAACTTGAGGCATGTCACCACTAAAGAATATTTAGAAATTACAAGAGAAAATATTCTACAACTTGTAACCAGACTTCCCAAGTTTAATATGAAGTTGTGCATGTTGTGAAAGATCATTTAAACCGGTTCTAAAAATATTTATCTGGATGCAATGGAGGTTAGTGTTAGATATAATCCTGATCTTGCATCAAAGGTTGAGAGCATAGAAACACAGTACAAGGCTTGGTATCAATATGTTACATCAAAATTACAAGTGGAAGTTGCCAAGCTACAATTTCCTTAAGCTCAAACATGATGTATTAGTTTTGTCTTCTTAGGCTTTAGCCACATTTTTGTCTTATCTAATTTTGTATTTTGAAAATAATAAGAAATTTAAAGTGGAAGTCCAAAAGTCACATGGAGAATATGAAGATTTATTAGATAGAATAAATACAAAAGAAGCTCAAGAGTCATGAGGAAGGTCAAAGGTCACAAAGGAAGGTGAAGGGTCATCTAATTTGTTATAAATAAACCCTCATAGCTCAAGAAAATGGCTTGGAACTTAGGATTGGTAGCCTTGGCTCCTCTAGTTTAGCATAAGAGTGAATATCATTCTTTTGAAGCAAGTGGTAACTTCATGTTCCACTATTGGAGCTAGTGTCATATCATTGTATTGTATACTTGGAACTTTCACTAATATTCATAATCTCTCAGAGGCAACACATTTTCATGCATGTATCATGGATATTGTAAGACAATTATTTAATGTTTACAATATATGTTATTTCATACTTGCTAAGGTCAATGAACTATTTCGTTAGCTCTAGTATATATCTTATTGAATGTCTGTTATATTTGCTTTCATGATTGTTATTATCTTATGAACTATTTTGAAGGTTAATTAACGATTCTTTTATATATATGTGTGTGTCTATTTTAGGATAGTACTATTACTTTTCTTCTAGAGGCTCACTCTCTTTTCTTCTTGTGTGGAAGAACCTTTAATGCATTACAATTGATATTTCACAAAGTTTACTCACTTGATGTCTACACAAATATTTGTATCCTTCCTATGTTGTTTATTGCAAACAAGGCACATCTATAAGATCACACATATGGCAGTCGGGCATGTTTCCTAGATGGGGCTCCTACTCTAGATGTTGTGAGGCTTAATTGGGACTTCATATTGGGGAGACCCCCTTCTGTGTTTTCGGAATTCAACACCATCAACAAACATAAAACCAACTTCACCAAGGTTATGGACTCTCGCTAGCAGCGAAGCAATGCCTGTGATTTTTGGTGATTCTGTCAGGGCTATGGACACTCGCTGGCAATAAGGAAACACCATAAACTAATTCTTAAATTCTTGAGCTCTTAATTTTTTTGAATCATTAATATCTCTACAACATCTAAGTAAAAGTGAAGAAACAAGCCTACGTCACAAGTTACATGCTTCTGGTCCTTCCCTAGGCTGCAATAAAAATCATGAATAAAAAGTCATCTAACTTAGCATTCTACAGTTATTAGCAGTGGTACCCTTGTGGTAGGAACAATACATCTCATAATCACATCAATAACGTGATTCAAAACATATTCTTAGACATACACACAAATTCAAGGGTCCTACTAGTGTTTCACCAATTGTTGTGGCTGCTACAACAACCCTCCTTGATTTATCTTAGTGCCTTACCTCTTGAGGGAATTGAAGGGCCCCACTTATTTAAATGAGTTCATAAGTCACCTTTCCATTCAAACCCAACATTTTTGAGCCATAATCTACCCTACAATGACTTAACATAATGGAGGAAAACTTATAAATTTGGCTGAGGCTTTTCGACGATACTGGCAGTACAAAGACACCCTCTAACTCTTAGAATATTGAGGTAATTCATAGGGAAGCTTATGAGTTGATTTTTATTGTAAATTTTGGCACTTTGGGAATTTTTGTAGTGAAACACTAACCCTTTTTCTAGTGCTACAGTGCATCACTAACCCTTAGTACAATACTACAACTCCAAAACAAGCCTTATTTTGGTGTCGTTTACTCTTCCATTTGTTGTAATGCTACAACGACCATATTCACAATGCTATATAAAAACATTAATCCTTAAGATTTTGCTATAAATCTCCCTTGAATATCTTCACATTTCTATACCTCTCCCTTGCCCTTTTTCACAGTGTCACAAGGTCAAAATTCCACACTTTTCCTCAATTTTTGATCTTTTCAAGCCTATGTAGCACATCATTGACCATTAGGCTAGCACTATAGTGCAACATTGAGCATTAGCCTAGAACTACAACATCTCCTTAAGCTTTATTCTTGAGTTAGGATGATTCCCTTCAACTTTTATGTCACTTATGATGCCTTATCTAGGTGTTCCTAGTGTAATAATGGCTTAATTGGAGATGAAAGTTCGGTCAAAAGAGAGGATTACTTAACACAAATAGAAACCCCTGGTAACTCTTTTACCATGCCCTAAGAAAATCCAAAACATTGTCCTCCTTAGCTACCTAAGGTTTCCCCTCATCAGAACCCCCAAGGTTTCATGGATCAAAGCTATTTAAATGCTCTCATCTCATCTATTGGCATGAATCTTGACCAACTCTCTATCTTCAAGGATGGGCAAATAAACAAGTGTTTTCCTACCCATAAACCTAATTATTCTCCAAGCAGCACATATAAAACATTCCATCGAAAAATACATAACCATCCTAGTTAAAGTTTTGAAATATATCAATTATCATGGTTAAGAATGTTCCCTGGGTTTCATTTGTCAAATTTTTTATCCCTCACCACTGAAACATGCTACTTTTTCATAGGCTTAGCCATGCCATGAAACCAATCCCCTTAGTTCTCTACATCTAGCATGGTAGACTAATTTGCATAATGACTACTTATTGTTTTTATTGGTTTTGCAAGAGATTTCTACATCACTGATACTACGTTGGGAGCTAACCAAGAGTGACACCCTTAGTTGTAAGAAGTAGTGTATACTACAAATTGAATGTAATGGTGGCACATATTGGTAGAGTGAATAACTTGCATCAATAAACCTATGGGGGAGCCAAACCAAGTGAAGAAGTAAGCCACAAATTTGAAAAGTTTCTGAATGCAAAGAAACTATCCTCTAATGTCTTCATTGATGTACTTGCTAGAGACAACCTAAAGATCCTATAAGAAGAACATTTCCCTAAAATCGCTTTTGATTTCACTGAAGAAGGATGTGTTAGTTATCTCCTTGGGCACAACAATACCAAATAGTCGAAGAAAGTCAACTATCCATACGGGGCAAAATGATTGCACCTTATTGTGAAGTCTAGGTGACATAACTTCAAAATGTCGCAATGTTCTCAACTAGAGATCTAATCAGAGTGTAATTTATGTTAGCCTCAATCCCGAGAGTGTTAAATATTCCCTTTTATCATATTTTTAAATTAGAGGAAGTTGAAAAGCTATAACTAACCTCAGAGAAGCCCAACAATCATATGAGGCAATTACTAACTGAATCTATAAAATGTTGTAAAACTCCTAGTAAGAGGGGGTTGCAATTTTTTGAATTTTGTTGATATAACTTGTAGACCAAATATTGGAAGCTGGTGACTATGTATTTTCTTAGCTAGTTAATATATAGAAGCCATGGAGGTCACAACTGAAGTTTCATTTCATGTGCATGGTGTTTGTGTTTCTAAATACTCTTAAGCAATTCATTCATGTATGCATCTGTGTGATGTATTACTGTTAGTTCTTAGAGTAATATGCAAATTGGTTTGAAATTTCTCACTTGTGGTTTCAGTTCTATTTCTTTCTATATTGAGTAGTTATTGATTAATGATTTGATTACTATGTATTTTTCTAATAAGATAAGCAATTAATATTGTTCAAGAAATCAACTAACTGTTTCCTTAACTGTACATCTGTGCTATTTTGCATTCATTACTTCCATTTCTTATCTATATTTACCTTCAGATAGGTTAGAATAGTTGCATTCTTGCATTTGGAATAGTTGCTAGCTCAATAAATTCACCTCACAATTGTGATGATCACACACACCTCACAATGCTTACACACAACCAAGAATCGTTACTAGGCCAAAATATGGATAGGTCTCTTATTCCAAATAATGTAAGGTCTAATTGGGACCTTTACCAAATATAACCCCTGGACTATTGTCGAGTTGTTTTCCCTGTCCAACATGCCCATAAATGTCCTACAATGCCTAAAAATGGTTGATTGTTGAGCATGGGTCTAGTTAAGATTCCCATCCCATCAATATTTTGGCATTTTGTTCCTCTTAGTCAATTTAGGTGCAATGGATCCCATGCCTAAAGCACGGGCATTCCCACTTGAACTAGGAATCTCATATAAGTTCATTTTTAGTATATAAAGAAGAAGCCATGGCTATTCATTTCATAATAACTTTGAATATAAGGTTATGTTAGAGGAATAAGCTAAAGGGTAGGAAGAGTATTTACTTTTCTCACTTGATCTAGTATTTTATTACTTCGATGTTGCTGATTTTCCCATTCAAAGTGTTGAAACGCGAGGGAAAGTGATTACTCTCCATTGTCAAAGATAACATAACCCATTGAAGGTTTAAATGACCCTTACATGGAAAGGATTGAAGCCTGCATGTTGCAATATTCTTATCTCTCTCTCTCTCTCTCTCTCTTCTCTTCTCTCTCTTTCTCTCTCTCTCTCTATTATATATATATATATATATTTGATTGGACAATAAAAAATTCCATCTCTTTCCCCAAAAAAATATATGTTAAAATATTGTTTAAATAATTGAAAAACACTCTTTTGAAGCTTTAGTAGTTGCTATATATGGTAAGGGATAGATAAGTTGTTGTTTAATTATCTTTGTTGTTTTATGGTACATGTGCACAAAACCCCATATGTAGAATGGTGATTCCATGTGCAAAATATCAACTCCAATAGGGAGATTGATCCATTAAATCCTAATAACGATTGTTTCTAGGGATATTTTCTAACATTTGCTAGCTTTTAGGGCCACCTTGGTTTCATCTTGACCCAACACCGACTAGAGGGTCCCCATCTAAAAAAAAAAAAATCAATTTCCTGAGAATTGGCACTTATGTTCTCCTGTAACCTACACAACATTGCAAGTTTACTTTAGAAATCCACGTGATTAAATCACATAGGATACATACAATTGTTCTTCCACTATATTATTCTCTTTCCCACTTGATTCCTAAAATGGAACAACTCTTAGAACTGTGAACTCGAAGAACCCCTTTTAAATTCAATGTTTCTTTCTAATGTAACCTTTTTGTGAAGTTCTGTAGGTAGTGTAATTATTTGCATAAATTACTTATTATCCTAGTTATGTTGTTTATTAAGTATGAGATTGTTGTAGATAAAGATATAAATTCTTTGATTCTTATTTTATCACTTCATAAGTTCTTTATTTCTTGCACTTCTATGTTCAACACTATTTATGCATTGTTCATTTTTCTTTTTTATCAACACACTTTCACAAACATGAAGGACTTGAATCCTATCCACATCAAGCATGCATATCACCTTATGTCATTGAAAGTGATCAAGGTGATTTAGAAAGGTAGGGATAGTGAAATACTCCCGTTGACACTCCTCAACCAAAAACAAGTTTGGTTCATGCTACCAAACAAAGAGTTTTAAAAAGTAAATCAACTTATATCCAACCTATTAAATCCTCCTTCAAGGACAAAAAAAATATAGTTTAGGGTTATATTGTGGAGATAGGTATCCAAAAAACATTTGGCATTTGTCTCTAAATGCAACATAATTGTTTTTTGAGGGTACTTGAAATCGTTTTTAGCATATGTGTATGCCAACATAAGGGACAAATTATCTTTTGAGTGTCAATGCTTAGGTTGGGATTGGTAGTTTGACTAAGCTACCCATCTCTCTCAAGTTGCATGTCACCCCTTGGTTGTTCTACATAGGTAACCCATTCTCCACAATATGAGAAAATGTATCCTAGTTTCCAATCATAGGTTTACCATTGGGCGGCTTTTGTGGGATTTGGAAGGCACTCAATATACATAGTTGTTTCCCTATTGTATCTCGTCCCAAGAATGTTTCACTATAAATAACTCTATCAAACCTTTACTTATTCCATTTAGTGGATCCCATAATTGTCCATTGAGACACTTGGATGACATATTTATGATTTATGGGTTGTGTAAGTATTGCTAGTCTTAAGAGTTCATTGCAAAAACACTCATCATAAAAATCCATATATTTTTTATTGATTGAAACACATACACAAACCACTTATTGTACCACTTACACACATACTTCAATAGAAAATATCACTTTGGTGTATTTTTTGTGTTTTGTACATTAATGTTATCCATTGCCTTATAAATCAAATAGATTTAAAATTCAAGCATTATAGTGAAACCTCAATCTCCTAGGCATCCTTAGGTTTTATAGACTACCTTCTCTACTAAGAGGGCTCTACAATATTTTTCTTTCTCTCCTTAAAGGTGCATTACAAACTTTCCAAATCCATTCTTTAGCTCCAACATATCAAGCTTGTTTGCATTGAGCTCATCCTCCACTGACCCTTCCAATTAAACCCTTTCATCTACTAGCTCATTGACTACTAGTTCATCCAAAATGGTTAGATTAAAAAAAACATGCCACATATGGCTAGTTTGAATCTTCTAAATTTGATGAAACTTATTGAAAACCTTATCCTCCATGATATGACTTGAACAACCATGCTTACCAAGTTTCCATATGATGTCCCAAAATTTCACGTTTAGCTTTCTGAATCCCCATAAAACCATATGGTGACCTTTCATCTCTAGAAGTCATCCAACAATATTATAGAATATTGATTTCTAGTTTAGTCATTTCAACACACCCTCTTAGGGCATCTACCAATTGGTACATTGAGCAACCTACATGGAATCATGCCACATATGAGTCTTTAGCCAAGACCTTTCTAACCATTTTTCAGTTATCAGTCTACCATGAAATTCGGGTTGAAATTCTCGCTACATCTTGATAAATATGACCACTTGTATTATGAATCATATCCATGTGTGGTGTCCATGATGTAGTTTGGGGAAGATAGATATAAAGAACTCTCTCCTCTTGGACTATCTTTTGAGATCTCTTTGCCTCATTACTATCAAAGGCATTGGAACCACCATGCCTTGGAATGATGAAGAGGTGATCCTCAAAGCACAACAAATTAACCTTATTTATGATTTATTACTGTACTAAACAACGTAAACTTTGAAACGAGAATTGGCACTGTTACCTGTTTTGTGGAGATAGCCAAAAAGTGACCCGATTTCGAAAAGGGGTGATGCAGAACACACATATTCTTTTTAGAGTATAGTTTTTCACACTTTAAATAACTGATACGATTACCCATTTCGTAGGGGTAGTAAAAACGTGACCCAATTTTGAAAAGTGGTGATGCAGAATACACTTCTTTCTTTTCAGAGCATATGTTTTACACTTTAAATTTTCTTATGTATCAAATATAAATATTTGTTTTTAAATGTTAGTGATTTTCATGCTGATTTTGAAACGTGTTGATGCAGCATACCTTTTTTTAGAGGACATAGGTTTCACACTTTAAAATTTATTATGTTCAATTTTTTTGAAATTATGATTACTCAACGAATTTTCAAGTTGTTTTATTTTTATTTTTTAAAATGTTGATTACTTAAAAAAACAAATAT
>APFE030514864.1:16065-41622 GCA_000404065.3 Pinus taeda
TTTAATTTATGTTTTGTTATTTATTTATTTATTTTTTATGTTTTCATTATTCTTTTGAAATTTTAATGTTTTCGGGGTCATGATAAAATCTTTTACGCCATTATTTCAAAATGTTGAAGTTTTACCCTTGAAAAAAAAGTGTTATTCCAGCGTCAATACTTTCGTTTTCAGGGTGTTTTTTGCACAAAATTTACCATTGAAAAAAAAAGTGTTATTCGAACATCACCACTTTTTATTTTGAGGGTGTGTTTTGGAGATTTTTTGCACAAAAATTTGGTTTTCACTATGATTTTTAAAACATGTTGAAAATTTACCCTAGAAACAAAGGTGTTATTCCAACATCAACACTTTTTGTTTCTAGCACAAATTTTTATGTTTTTACGGGGTTTTTTGGCCAGAGTTCCTGTTTTGAGTTTATAGTTCCCGTTTCAAAGTTTACATTGTTACTATAGTACGTCACCCTAGATGCCCCTTAGAACTATTCTCATTACACATCAACATTGGGGGCATCTCATACTATTGAAAACATGATCAAGTTACTTGGTCCCAACACCAACTAATTTGGTTATGTTTCCTTATCCTTGGCCACTAGTCAATATAGAAATCACTACAAAAGAATGGACACCTTATAAGGGAATTATAAAATACCTCATGTCAACCCCAATATTTCTTATAATGGCTCTCTCCCTCTTTATAGGGGCTCAAGAATGCCCTACCTTGGCACTAACCCTTCTCACAATAGACATAACCCCTTGCATGAGTGACAACCCTTTAGTAGCTATGCCAACACTTCATAGGGGCCAAACACCTATTATGGTGGCCCACCATGTCTCAATCCATGTTTCCTTTTCCTTTGTCACTTGTTATGGTGACCACAAGTAGAATATTGAGGTTTCCAAACACATATTATGGTGGCCACAAGTGTTGGGCCACAAGAATTGCATCTTTTTGATAGTTTGTCATCCTTCTCTTACACTCATTTGCCACTTTCACTTCATACACTACTATTTTAAAATAAAAATCCATCAAAGCTATATAAATAAGCAATAAGGCAAAGGTCTAGTATCTCTTAGTTCTATACCTTTTGCTTTGTAAACTTGACTTAATTTTCATGAGTTACAAAATTTAACACATTTCACAACCTCACTAACATTTTGTAGTTGAATCCAAGGTTCGAATAGATTTCATGAAAGACAAATCAACCAAAGCACGTGGGAAGATGCCAAATGTTGTCTACATGGATTTCCACCTATTGGGCAGAAGCATAAAAATCATAGTTGACCACAATATCAAAGTCAAACCTTCGGTCAAACAATGACGTAGCACATTTGAAATACACTAGGCATCAAAACAGAGTATCAAGCAAGCGAGATCATGAAGGAACGAAGAATTTAAAGGATGATAATGTGTTCATTTACATGATTCACTTCCTTGATAGCGAATCACGTGAATTGGAATTTTAATGGAAATCAAACATTGAGATGTCGAATAATAGATCTAGTTTCTAGCAATAAGTTTGCTAGAATAGTTATTTTTAAGCACTATAAAATGTTTCACTGAGAAGCGAACCATATGTTAGATATGCCCAATTTGTTCGGATGTTATTATTATTTTTGAATACTATTAAAGTTCACACTCCGCTCAGTTAATACAATTCTTTTATATGGTTGGGCCTTCATGACAAGAATTGGTGTTTGATCAATAATTTCTCTGAGTTTCCCATATTTCGTGTACCACAAGAGTCCCCCCTGTTGAGTACAAGTATAGGTTAGTTTTCCATATGTTTCCTTTCCGCAAAACATATTAGTTTTCTTTAGCTTACTTTTGACAAATTTTCTTCTAAGTATTTAGCTTAAATGCCCTGTTTTGCTTTGATTCATTTAAGTACGATATTTTTCTCATTCAATTCTCATTCTTCTACATATACAAGCACTTTAATAAACCTCTAAAAACAAAAAAAATCATTTATCAATTGCTTCTTGTTATCAGTCTTTTACCTCTGCATTCTGCTTAGTCTCAAATTTATAAATAATACATAGACAAGAATGAAATATGAATTCTGAACACACACAAGTCAATTCAAGTTTACTTTGACATCATAGATAGTTGTTATTTCGAATTAATCCTTCCTGGAATAGCTTCTTCTAATATCCTTAGAATATAATTCAATTTTTTCTTTTAGAAATAGAGTTTTAATGCTTTCCTAGAACAAAGTTTTCAATTGAGTTCTCATAAAATAATTTTGGTTGCTTTCATAAGAATAAATCTATCTTCATATTCACTGGAGTAGAATCCAAGGGCTTATATAGTAGACTTAAAAATAGGTTTTTATTGCTTTCATAAAATAGAAACTTTAAATGCTTTCATAGAAATAGAAATTGGAAGTCTTTCATAGATAATACACATACATGAATGAACTCTGAATTCTGAACGCACATACACAACTCAATTCAAGTTTACTTTCACATCATAGATAGTTGTCATTTCAAATTAATCCTTCCTCGAATAGCCTCTTCTCATATCCTTAGAATATAATTCAATTGTTTCTTTAAGAAATAGAGTTTAAATGCTTTCCTAGAACAAAGTTTCCAGTTGAGTTCCCATAAAATAAATTTTGTTGCTTTTATAATAATAAATCTATCTTCATATTCATTAGAGTAGAATCCAAGAGTTCAGTAGACATAAGAATAGGTTTTTATTGCTTTCATAAACTAAGAACTTTAAATGCTTTCATAGAAATAGAAATTGGAAGTCTTTTATAGAGTAAAGTTTGTTTGCTTTCATAACTTTAAAATCTGGCATAAAAAGTTTGATTGCTTTATTTCATAAGAATAGAATTGCATTTATTTTTCATAGAGTAGAATTGCACTTTCATTTTACCTATGTTAAAATTTCATTACTTTCTTTATATTAAATCTGTCAGGCTAGGAGTAACTCCACTTTTTCATTAAGAGAGAATATGAATATATACAAGGAGAGGGAGAGTATTGGGTTTCATCTCCCAATGTCTCTTCGTCTTCCAACTTCCTTTATTTTGATATTTACAATATTTATATAGGTTTTCCTAATCCCAAATATTAGGTATCAACATTTCCCCCTTAATCTGAAGGGATGTTGGTGAGTCCAAACATCATTTGGAATCTTTCAAACTTTTCTCTCTCAAGCACTTTGGTGAAGATGTTTGCAATTTTCTCATCTGTGGAATAATGTCGTAGGTAGATTGTCTTGACATCAACATAATGTCGAATTATATCATATTTTGTATTAATGTGTTTGGTTCGATCATGGAATTTTGGGTTCTTGGCAAAATTTATTGCATAAGTGTTATCAATCAAAAGAGGAGTTGAATGCACTTGTTTCTCCTGCAAATCTTCTAGAATTTTCCTGAGCCACACAATTTCCTTTGCTGCTACTACATATTCCACCTCAGTCGTGGAATCTACAGGAACTGACTGTTTGTGTGACCTCCAAGAGACACCTCCTGATCCAAGACACATAACATAACCTGAAGTAGATGCTCCAGTTTCTTTATCTCCATCTAAATCTGAATCTGAGTATCCAATCAAGCTGAAGTCATCCACCTGTGTATACTTGAGTCCAAACTCTTGAGTTCCCTTCAAGTACTTTAGAACTCTTTTTGTAGTAGACCAATGACCCTCACAAGGCTTTTGCATAAACCAGGAGAGGATTTCAACAACAAATGAGATGTACGGTTTGGTAGTAGTCAGGTAGTTGAGACTTCCTACGAGTTGTCTATACTTTGTTGCATCCTCAAATTATTTTCCTTCAGTGGATGTGAGCTTTAAATTCCGTTCCATTGGAGTAGTCAAAGGATTTCACTCAACCATGCCAAATTTGTTCAACAGTTCGCCAATGTACTTATTTTGAGAGAGGAATATAAACTTTGGATGTTGGGTTACTTCAATACCAAGATAGTAGTGAACATAGCCCAAATCTGTCATTTCCGAAAACCTTTTCTCAATTATTTCTTGTTGAAGAATGTAACTAGTGTCGGCCTTCATAATTGTACTTGAGTCATGATGTAATGTATCTATCAAAAGAAAGAAAAATAAATTGACTTATTAAAGCATGGGTTTCATTCTTGGGTGAATTGCTTTTAGGTCAAAGTATCCATTGAAGACTTCTAAGGTTTATGTCAAGTTTTCTTGTCCATGTCATAATGTAAAGAACCCTTCTTGGGATTTATTTTTCAAGAAAGAAAATTATTTTCATGTAAATTAGGTCTTCTAGGCCTTCTCCACCAAGTCGGCCTCAAACTAGACAAGTTGGCCTAGACTGAAGGGCATAAACTACTATATAAAGGCAACAACTCGACCTCATTTGGCGAACTCACTCACCAAGTTCGATCTACAATTATTCGATTAGTAAAAAGTATGAAATTCAAGGAAGAAAGTGAAAAGGGCTAGCGAAGGAGAAGGAGGTCTATCTCAAGCATAAGAATTCGAAATTTTCTGTCTCCCTCTCTCTGTCTCACATGTGGAGTTGATAAGCTGCTGAAAGGGTCGAAAATTTTGTCCTATTGCTGGGCCGAAATTCTATCATTAGGGTTCGAAGTTCTAAAGTTGGGAAGTCGAATTTTTGGATTGTCGTTGAGTCAAAGCTATTGGACAAGAAGAGACTATTGAAGGTTGCTGAATCATTTTGGAAGGCTGACTTGGTGGAGGAGGAAGGTCAATTGGTCTAGGGTCTTGGGCTATCTCAATTTGAATTACTAAAGGAAGTGTTCTTAACTGGGTTTTCCCCTATATATAGGTTTTAGCCCTAGCTGACTGCCTACATCTGGTGTCCATGATCATTGTGTTTTGGTTTTGGTAATTACTTGATGAACTAAGATAAAAGAAGAAAATAAGAAAGATAATAAGAATTCAAAGATATCACAAGTAATTATCAACTAGAGAAAATCTTTTTTCCTTTCTGATTTTCTAACATGGGATTTAAGGTGAAGAAGAAAGAAAAAGGTAGGTTAAATATCTATTGAGGAAAAAGGGAATCAAAAGAAGGTTATTAAGGAAAAATGATCATATAAGGAGACAAACCTACTATCTACAAAAACTATATCAAAATCAACGAAGGGAGAAAACAAACAAGAAAGTCCATCCAACTATAGGGCCTAGAAAAAGAGGATAGATCTCATTCTCGAAAAGAACAAAGTTTTGAATCTTGTTCAAGGAAAAATCAAGAAGCCTACAGATAAATCAAGTGAAGTAGAAAAATAAAAGTTTAGAGAAATCAAAATCTTGACTATGAACCTAATAGTGGATGGAGTTAAGGACAACCTAATTACATACATATCCAACATAAATTTTTCTCAAGAAATGCATGAGACTCTTTCCAAGTTATTCACAACCAAGAACATTGGTCAAATAGAAAGTCTCAGGAATGAATTAAGGACTATTATGATGACAAAAGACGACATTGTGTCATCCTACTTTATAAGGATATCTATAATAAAAGATGAACTCCAAGAAATAGATGAAGTTGTCCCAGAAAAGGAGCTCGTAATTGCTGCTCTTCTAGGACTACCAAAATCTTGGAGTGCCTTTGAATTAGGACTTAATAGTTGGAAGGATACTCCAACATTTGAACAAATGTGTAATGCATACAGTAAAAAAGAAACTCGAGTGTCATTAATAAACAACAAGAAGGAGGATGAAGAAGAAAATACCTCCAATGCTTATTATTTTTTTTTCCGGAGAAAAAATCAGTACTTTTTATTATAAATATAAAAAGCTTACATTTTTCGAGTGATCACATATAAAACTCCAGACAGCAGGAAACTGTGGAAACCAGAGGTCAAAGAAACTGGAACAAAAGCATAACAAGATCACAATGATACGCAGATCATCGGAAACATGACTGTCTCGAGGACATAGAAAAACTATAGACGCAGATTTTTGGATCCGAGGACCCCTGTATAAGTTCTGAACATATACAAGATAAAACTAGTGAGGCCACCTCCAGAGGAGGATAAAACAACCTCATACAAAAAACACACTATGCACTGACATGTAAAAAAGACAATAAGTTATATACTTCCGCAGCCGACTGAAAATATAAAAACCATGTGAACCGCCATCCACAAAAAAACCAGAAAGATGGATCCACCAGAGAGATAAGTAAACAGTCACGAGCCTGGAAACAGGGGATAAGGAGAGACCATGAAATCCCACGCCGCTGGAGACTTGTAGAGAACCTGTTATGAAAGAGGAGCAAAAGGAGGCTGAAGAGAAGTAACCGACTGCCCCTGCCATAGTTCTTCGATGGACCAGCTGCCCAGAGTTTGTTGTAGGCCAGCTTTAGAAAGCTGGTCTGCTGAAGTGTTTTTATCCCTGTAAATATGGCATAAAGAGAAATTAGGAAGCGATATTTTAATGACACAATATCATCTAGAATAGCCTTCAGAATCTGGTGTTGGCACACAGAAATCCCATTAACCCATTTGACTACATTCAGAGAATCACCAAAAATTTGAATTTGCTGTATGTTTCTTTGAATAGACCAACACATGAGGAGGCGCAATGCAGATAATTCGGCGAAGTTGTTTGTGCCCTGACCCAAACCCACAGAAGCCCGAATGGAATGATCTTTGTTGAAATGTATGCAAATACCAGCACCAGCTCTGTTCTGTTGGGAAGCCCCATCGAAAAAAGCCCAGGGGTATCCTTCATTGATAATTATGGGAGTATCTCGGATTTGTTCCTTTTTATTTTCAGGAGGAGGTATGGAGGAGTAAATGGCCGCGCTGTTAGTGGCGACTGATGATGTAGAAATTTCTAGATCCTGAAATAAACACTTGTTTCTGGCAAGCCACAGACCCCAGAAAAATATAGGAGGAAGGTTCCTAAGATTTCCATCTGGATGCAAATTCCACCAATTTCTCCACGCCTCATCCATCTGAACAGACTCCCATTGAACTTTTATATTTAGCAGACCAATAAGTTCCCCCCAAATCCTTAAAGAGACAGGACAAGATGTGAAGAGATGATTAATAGATTCCCCATCCGATTTGCAGAGGGGGCATCTCCCAGGTCCAATGAAGAACCTGGATTGGAGAATATCCCAGGTAGGGATTTTCCTCTTCAAAATACACCATAAAAAGATCCTGGCTTTCAAAGGGCATTTTAGCTTCCACAGATTTTTAGACCACCACTCCGGTTCAGCCCATCCTTTCTTATTCATGAGGAAAGAGTAGCCATCTTTAGGGGAGTATACTCCTGTTTTCCCTTGGGCCCATAACAAAACATCCTGATCATTTTTTATCCTAACATTTGATCGTTGAAGTTCTTCAATAAAAGAGGCCCATTCATTATGCCATCTGATGTTAAGTCCAAGGTCCTCGGCATTTTTCCAAGACTGACCCCAGATAGAATATGGGCCTACTTTCTCCACCTGGTTGAGAGTGATTATGCCTTTGCTGCCCAGGTGTCTCAAGAGACCAGGAGATAGAGCATATGATGCATTGCATCCGACCCATGGGTCTCTACCAATTCTGACATTTTGCCCATCACCCACTTTCCAAGCCAGGCCTTGTTCGATCACAGGGAAGGCCTCTACCGTTGCCTTCCAAATGACAGATGAATGCTTCGACTTCTTTTCCTGACTGCGGATCCAGTCTTCCAGGGGAACTGGATCAATATACTTTCGTTTAATCACCCTTGTCCAAAGGTTCTCCATCGTGATGAGTCTCCAGCCTGACTTAGCAGCCAAGGAAAGGCTAAATTCAGGAAGCCTTTTGATTCCCAATCCTCCCCATTCTTTTGGCCTGGAAATCTTATCCCAAGCCACCCAAGGGAGAGTTGAGTTGTCATTCGATCCTGCCCACAAAAATCTACAACATAGTCTTCTGATTTTCTCCATAACACCTTTAGGGATCCAAGTAAGAGCGGCCCAATAGACCGGAATAGCCAATAAGACAGATTTTATAAGGGTCACTCTTCCTGCTCTAGACAGCCATCTAAAACTCCAACGGGATATTCTAGCTTCTAGCTTAGCTATAATCCAGTTCCAATCCTCTTTTTTGTAAGAGTCCGGTTTTAACCAGAATCCCAAGTATTTAAAAGGAGAGTCCAAAGGTTGGATCTGATAAGGGAAAAGATTGGACATTCTTGAGCGGTCTCTCCTATTAAACCCTGACACACAGACTTGAGATTTCCGTGAGTTAATTTGCATACCTGTGGCTTTCATAAAAAGATCAAAAATGTTTTTATACTCCTTCATTTCGTTGAGTGATCCATTTGTGAATATCAGGATGTCATCAACAAAGAGCAGGTGAGTTATATAAATATTTATTGCAACCTCAATACCTGATCTTGTCAGACCTTCTGGCTTTATGGATCAATCTGCTGAGACCTTCCGCCACCAAAAGAAAAAGGAGGGGAGATAGCGGACATCCTTGTCTGAGACCTTTTTGGCTTTTGAAGAAGGGAGATGCATCACCATTGATCAGGACTGCAAAACTAACATTCATAATACAACCCATAATCCAACTAACAAAAGAATATTTGAATCCCAAATGAGTGAGCAACATCCAAAGGTATAACCAGTTGATACGATCATAGGCCTTTGAAAGGTCAATTTTAAGGATCGACCCCTTCGACTTCTTCTGTTTGATACTGTGAAGAACTTCTTGGGCTACCCTGATGGCCTCATGAATTTGCCTTCCTTCTAAGAAACCGAATTGTTCCATAGAAATATTTTTGGATAGGATGGGAACAAGCCTAGAAGCTATCACTTTTGCAATTGTTTTATAAATGCAGTTACATAGTGATATAGGCCTGAAGTCTTCGAAAGTCTCCGGCTCATCTTTCTTTGGGATGAATGCAATGAAAGTTGAATTAAAAGGTCTATAAATTTCTCCTTTCAATCTGGATTCTTCCACAACTTCAGTGATTTCAGATCCAATCAAATCGAAAAAATGTAGAAAAAGCTCATTAGTCCACCCATCTGGACCGGGACTTTTATCCTTCCCCATATTTTTCATAGCAGATTCAACTTCGTCCTTAGTAACAGGGATTGTCAACTCCTCAGCTTCATCCTCCTCAAAGAAACTCGGGAAACATTGAGCTGTCCGCATAACTTCTCCTATGGTGGCCTCACCCGAATCAGAAAAGAGGCTCTGGAAATGCCTCTGTCCCAAACCCGAAAGATCAGAGAAAGATTTAACTGTCCTACCTTCTTCATCTTTAAGGCTCCAAATGGTGTTTGCAGATTTCCTACCTTTTGCATAGTTGTGGAAGAAGCTTGTATTTTCGTCTCCTGACTTTAGCCAAATCGCCCTAATTTTGAGTCTCCATTCCTCTTCCTTTGCCAGGAGAATCTGGTTTTGGGATTTTTCTAGAGATAGAATCCGGTCCTTTGATGCCTGAGTAGAGTAGCCATCTGCATCCACACTTTCCAATGCCTTCAACTCCTCCCTGATTTTTATCAGATCTTCATTTTGTTTCTTCTGCCTATCTTTTGCCCATGTAATAGTTGCTTTCTTGAGTCTTTTCAAATTTTCCATAAACATAAAACTCTTACTCTCATTGGCATTCTGGGCCGGATGGATCCATGTCGACTTGAAAAGATTTACGAAAGATGGATCTTAGAGCCAGGAAGAGTTGAATTTAAAAGGAGCAGGAGGCTTTGGAGGAGGAAAAGAGAGGTCCAGGAAAATAGGAAAATGGTCAGAGTTCCCAACCTCCTCAACCCATTGACGAAAGAGGGGGACTTTTTGAATAAGGCCCTCAGATAACAGGAAGCAGTCCAGTCTCTTTGCGATCCTGTCCTCCCCGGATCGTCTGTTCCTCCAGGTAGGCTTTAGCTTGGTCGGGGAGGGATCAGTTAATTTTTTATCAAGGAAGGCTTGTGAGAAGTAATCCGTTAAAGGATCCTCCTTGGCCGAGGTTCCCCAAGCTTCCGTTCTGCCCAAAGAAAAATTTAAATCACCACCCAACACCATCTGGGGAGAGTTCATCACAGATTTTGCAAGCAAATCTGACCAGAAAAGCTCCCTTCCTTGACAAGGCCCATAAATATTTACAATAAGGAAGGGGAAGGGAAAGTCTGGAGAGGTGACTTCCATACCCATAGCTTGCTTCAGCCCCCAACTATTAGAACATTTGATTCTTCCCTCTTTAAAGCCAATGGCGAGGCCCCCCGAGTGACCAGATGAATCAATAGCAAAAAAGGACCATCCAGGAAGTAAAGAGGACAAACTCGCTTCCACCTCCGAGCCTTTCCCCAAAGTCTCTTGGAGGAAAAGGATATCAGAATTTGAATTAGATAGCCAATCTCTTAGAGCCAGTTTCTTAGGCTTACTGGCCAGGCCTCTACAATTCCAGGATGAAATGATCATTTCTTAACATGGTCAGGGGTCTGCACTGCTCTAAGAACCCCAGGAATAGAATATTGTTTCCCGTCCGCCACATCCAACTTTGCTTTTAATTTTGCTTTTGAGAGGTCTGATTTCCTGCCCCTTTTGCCCCGCGACACACCCAGGGAAGACAACTGACTGAGGCCTCCAAAGGCTTCGTTCTGCTCGACCTTGATCCCCAAAGATCTGAGGTTGTAAGGGCAAGGGGTATTTTGAATAGGGGACGATAGAGGAGGCCAATGCTTTACACAATTAAAATCGGGGGGAGGCGGATTCTCAGGAGGAGAAACCATACCGGATTGGGATTCTAAAACCTCAGCATCACGCGACATGTTTTCCATAACAGAAATTGGAATAGAGGGGGGATTGAAAATGGATTCATTAACATTTTCAAAAGCTTGAGATTTGAATTGAGAAGGATTTTTGAGCTTACCCGAAACCTCTGCTTCAGGAGAGATGTGATCATACGAAGGATGCCGCTCATTTTCCGCCCCGGCGAAATCGAACGGAGGGTTTTCAGCAAGTGCTTCCATGTTCTCCCGAGGACCTTCGGCGAATTCCCCATTTCGGATGTCCCCAGAATCTAGCTCCGCCTCTGTCTGTTGCGGCGAAACCTCCTTCTCTGGCGCGGTCTGAGATTGAGTATTCCTTGTATCTTTGTAAACAGTGGTCCTTCTGAAACGCCTTCGTCTCCTGAGCATCGGGCATTTCTTAGCTAGATGCCCGTATTCATGGCAAATGTGGCATCGAAACGGAAAATGTTCATAATCTAATAATTGCTCGAAGATGTATTCCTTGTACTGAAGAGTTATTGTTTTCCGCAGGCCTTTGCTCAGGTCAATGTTTGCTAAAATACGAGCCGTCGCCTTAATCTTCGTCTCCTTAAACGACATATCAGCCTCCAAGTATGATCCCAACCTATTTCCAATAGATTTGAATACAGCTTCCGTCCAAAGGAAAATCGGAAGACCCGGCGCCCGCACCCATACTGGGAAGACCTCAGTGCTTTCCTTCATAGCGTCAAAGAGAGGGGTCCAGCGTTTCATCAGAACTGGGATATGCCCCATGAACCATTTTTTCCCCAAAACCCAGTCGGCTGCTTCCTTGTCTTCAAACCGGAATGTGAACCATCCTTTAACAAGGCATTGGGCTTCAAAACGAAGGGGAATTGAATTGATGAAGTGTTCTTCCCCCCAAGACTGTAGGTCCGCTGGAGAAAGTTTCTTTCCCCGAGCTCGGCCAACAATTGTGCAATCAGCCACCTCCAGGGTTTCATCAATCGAAACTTCCATGCCCAAAACAAGATTTCCCCCCGGTTCTTGAGACCTAATGGCCCTTTGGGATTTTCTTTTACCTCCTTTGCTTCTTAAAACTTCTTCTTGAGCCCTAAACTCCCCAGGGGAGTCCGACCAGTCTAACTCATCCTGTGGCGATTCCTCTGCATGCAAATCCTGCTGGTGGAAGTGAGGATTTGAAGAGGGGCCTCCGGCTTGGATTTCCTCAGTGCATATACCCCTAGAAGGAACTTCAAACGCTCCCGGAGTTCCTTCCTTGTGGCCATGACTCCCCTCGCATCCCTGAGGAAGCGATGCTTCAGAAGATCGCTGGTCTCTTGTTAGCGAAACCCTTGTGAGATGTGAGAAACCCCCAGAGGGATTCTCCTTACTGACACCCAAAGAGCGGCCCAACGATTCGGTGCCTTCCAGACCGATAGATGAGCGGTTCCAACAAACCACGGACTTTCCTTTGTTTTGCGAAGAAAAACCGCCCGTTAAAAACCCTTCCGCTGCATCGTTCTCTGCACTTCAACCTTGGGCAGCCTGATATGTAGCCGAGACGTTCTTAGATGCAGAGACCCCGCCATGATGCAAGAAAGGGGGCAAAACCGCCAAGGTTGGAAAGGTCGGTTTAGGAATTTTTTGACCACCAAAAAACAGTTCTACATTTTTTGCCGAAGTTTCTTTGCCCCACATGGACAAAATATCCTCCAAAGCCGGGTCTAAATCCACCAGCTCCTCCGGGTTAACCATGGTTGGTGTGCACCTGGAAAGAAAACCGACAACTGTAACAGCAAGCAGTCAACCGACGCTCGCCAAAACACGAAACCGAGACCCGAAAAAACACAAAAGAAACCCCAAATCGACCGCGGATGAGAAAACAAGGGAGACAACCCTTCAAAACCAGTTGACCCGTCACAATAATAACCTCCAGCTGTCCGAAAAAAACTGGAGAAGAATAATAGCGCCTCTGAAAACAGCTCCTGTATCACTGAAAAGGCAGATACTGTCGTTTATCGCGGCCTGTGCGGGGGTTCACCCAAAACCCGCGCATCCAAACCCTAACCAGACCCCAGGCTCCATCTTCCGTCTTCTCCCTTCCCACCTCCAATGCTTATTATGCTCAACACAAGAAGAAAGAAACTTTTAAGAAGTTCAAAGGACCAAAGAAGAAAGTGGACATATCCAAGATTGAATGTTACAATTGTCACAAGATGGGTCATTACAAAAGCCATTGTCCAGAGAATCCAAGTAATAAGAAGAGAGAAAGGGAACATGCAAATGTTGTTGATAAAGCTCCATCTAAGAAGAACAAGACCGAAGAATCAGAAGTCAAGGACTTATACTAATAAGTCCTCTCTCTCTCACATATCCTTCTTAGTCTTCTATATTTTGTTTTGAATTTTTTTATGTTTTCATTTCTAGAGTTTATAGATCTAACATGTCTTGTTAGAACATTTTTAAATTATTTTTGTAAGGTTGTAGATATCCCTCAACAAGATTAGGTTAAGAGGGAGCCCCCACCATTTTACCAGAAGATAAGTATCCTATTCTTTGTTTCATCTTTTCATGTTTGCTTTCCTCCTCACATCAAGACTTATTTGTATTGTATGCTAATAACCTTTCTCCTTATATTTTCCTTGGTTGGGAAAGCTTGCTAAATGATCAAGGGTTATGTTGGAGACTTCAAAGGATAGACTTGAAGCATGGAAGAAGTTATGCCCTTTAAGAATTGATGTCCTACAAGGTTTGTTAAAGAAAAACTCAAGGTATTTCTTAGACTAAAAACTTTAAAGTTCTCTTCATATAAAAGGTACAATCATTCTCTTTTAAAAATCACTTTACATTATTGATATCATTATGTCTAAGGTTTTGAATCATAAATATTTTTGTTTGGGTGATTAATCATTAGATTGAATCTACCCTCAATTATATTTTAATCATTCTAATGGAACTTTAAAAATTTCACTATAAAATCCTAATCTAAGGGTGTGTCAATATTGATTATGAACCCTAGTCAACTTAGGGTTGTTAACGAAATCTAGGAAGCCTATTCATTATATGTTTAGGGTTTTGGTATCGTTATGATAGAAACCATAATCCTTTAGGGTTTGTTATTAATGTATAAATTGAAACCTTAGATATTTAGGGTTTATAAGCAAAACCATTGTAATAATCATAGTAATATACTAGGAATGAAACCCTAAGTGCATATTCATTTGTATAATCGAAACCCTAGTCTGGTCAAAATTGTTGTATATATAACTTTGATGTATTAATATTGGGTTTACTTAGTAGATATTGTTGTGAAATGCTAGTGCATGGTTATGAAATCCTACATATATTCGAGTATGCTAACTTAATTGTTGATACTCATGTTTTGATTTGTGAATTCTAGGGTTTGTAACAAAACCCTAGTAGAATTTGATATTTTAGGACTTGATGATATTATTGTTATGTTTTAGTTTTGATGATGAAAATCTAAGGATTGGAACAAACCCTAGTAGAGTCTGTCATAGAATATATCATTGAAACCTTAGATGTATAGTGCTGTGATTGGATTATTATTTGATTTGTTATCTAAGGCCTTGTGTCTCAAAATGGAATCTAAGGTTTATGACCAAACCCTAGTAAGAATTTGAAGTCTAGTATGCAAATAGATGTGTCTCTTATCAATTATGAACCTAACTAGGTTTAGGTGATTGATGTCTAAAGTCTAAATGATTTGATGCTTCCATTATAAGAATTTGACATAATTAACCTCATGCTTCTATATGTATTTGGTTGTACTTTCTAGTAAAATTTTGTAGATGTTGAAAATGTTCGTAATAATGATAAGCATAATGAATGAAGTTATAAGGATGATGGTGATCAAGATGACCTTGATGAAGTCGTGAAAGGTTGAAACTTCTCCGATGTTATAGAAGAAGAAAATCGTTGATCTCCCTAAGTTTAGAGGGAGAATGGTTAGAAGAAAAGAATACATCTCCCCAATTGAGAGGTAAGGCATATTATGAGTCATGATGGATGCCTTGTAGAATAAATCAAAGAATGAATAGATCAACAATGTATTGAGGATGATAATCAGGAAGCGAATTGGCGATCTAGGTTTAGGTTTCAACATAGAGAGCGACAGAGGGTAACAAGAACCCATGGAGGCAGAGGGAGGAGGAAGCTCCACTCCCTCCTACAGTAATGTGGTTTCAAATAGAGGAAGAGCAGGGAATAAAAATTAGATTCCGCAACCCTTGGAGGTCAAGACAAAAAACACTGAAACTCAGAAGGCGGAAGGCAACAAAACCCATGTAGAACAAGGGATCCACGAAGAAGATCGATAGGAGAAGATAGCGGAAGACAGAGGTCAGGGAACAAAGAACAAAATAAAGATGGGACCTTGCAAACCCAAGACCATTAACAAATCGCGAGTCATTTTGAATGATCTAGCTCTGCAAGAGCACATGGATGACATGGAAAACTATGCCAGAGAAAACATTGTCAATCCGGGTAAAATACAACTAGAAACCAAAGGGGGAGTTAAAAATATATCTTGGATCCAAAGGTTTTTTTATAGTGGTATTCATGAACATGGAGTACAGAGACAAGATTTTTTAAGGAGGACCATACTTCTTTGCAGCTTCCAGTCTCTATATGCAACGATGGACGATGAACTTTGTGCCAAAACGTGAAACCTTCACTTAGGTTCTGGTATGGATTAGACTCCACTCCTTACCTTTAGATTACTGGATGTCAGAGTCTTTAAAAGCTATAGGCAATAAATTAGGTCATTTCTTAAAGATTTCAGAGGCAACTCTACGAGGAAAATATACCTCCTATGCTTGTATATGTGCAGAGATGGACCTATTAGGAGCCCTTCCAGATGAGGTCATTCTAGAAGTCTATGACGAGGAATGGGTTCAAACAGTTGACTATGAACATATCTCGTTCAGATGTCACAAATGTCATGAGCATGGGCATCTATCTAGAGATTGTCCTCTCAATAGAAGGGAAGAACACCTAAACACCAACAAAGGGAGATATCAAACAGGTTTCACCAAAGTAGGAGGAAAATGAAAAGGAGGGAGAAGGAAGACACAAAAGAACCGTACTGAGAAGGATAATAGAACAAAAAGTCACAACAGTTTTGAGATCTTAGAAGAAGAAGATATCGAGGGAGGTGATCAAAAGAGAATAGAGAATCAAACAGCAAGGGGGAAAGAAAAAGAGACCAGCATGGAGTTCACACAGGAACATAATGATCTAGCGAAGTACCCTTTGAGTAACATGAAAATAGAAAAAGACCAAGAAATGACTCAAAGTGAAAGTGGCATAGAAGACCAAGACTTACAGGAGATACTGGAAAGGGAGAACCTAGAGCTGGAAAAGTCTCTAGAACAAGGAGGAAACCTGGGAATAAACTCCATGCCTTAGGAGGATGTTGACAAGGCACAACATATATTCCTTTACAAATCACATCAAACAACTGCAGGAGTCAAAAGAAGACATGATAACCAAGATAATAAAGGGACCTCCTCAATAGGATTAATAACAGGCAATTTAACAAAAAACCTAGGAAAAAGGACAGAAAGAACTACTGCTGGAGTGTGGAAAACTCATGATTGACTCAGGAAGGATGAAAGACCTTTCTAGTTACTCCTTTAAAACCCAACCTCAATGAAGATCACAACCTGGAACATTAGAGGACTAGGGAGTAGAAGAAAATGAAGGAATCTAAGTAACAAGATCAAAGAGGAAACACCTGACATAGTATTCATATAGGAAACAAAATGCTCAGTGGAGAAGATCAAAGAAAAACATAGTAGATGGTTAAATAGATATGAATACCTTGAAGTTAAGGCAAACAAATCTGCTAGTGGAATTCTCACGATATGGGATCCACAGAAATTTGGTGTGATTGATGCAGAGGCATCCAGACATCACCTCTCTTTGATTTTCCAATTGGTGGGTGACAGGCAGTGTTACATGATCACAAATGTCTATGGTCCTCAGCCAATGGAGGACAAACTTCGACTACTCACAATACTGAAGGATATGAAGAAGAGATACCCAGCTCTACCCTGAATTCTAGGAGGTGATTTTAACATGACTAAATCACTCATGGAGAAGAAAGGAGGAACTAGACCACTTGGCAGGTATTCAGTTGCCTTCCAGAACTTCATCACCAATATGAAATTGGTTGATATGGAAACCAACAATGGAATCTTCACTTGGAATAACAAAAGGGGTGGCCCTACCCAAGTAGCCTCAAAATTAGACAGATTTCTTATTTCAGAGGAACTTCTTCTTATGGGAGGTAGCCTGAATGCGCTCATCCTACCTTTTGGAGGTTCAGATCACAATTGGAAGCTTCTCTTTTTGGTAAACCGAGGAACTCCCCCTTCAGGTTTGAGAACACTTGGCTCACACATTTAGATTTCCTCACAAACATTGAAAAATGGTGGAAGGAAGAGCTACACCTTCAAGGTACAAAGATGTTCCTTCTACACAACAGGCTCAAACACATTAAAGGCAGAATCAAAGAGTGGAACAAAAAGGAATTTGGCAATATCTTCAAAGCTAAAGGAAATGTGGAAAAGAAACTTAAGGAAATAAACTAAATTCTTATCACAAAAGGCTTTACAGATGAAAGGAAAGAGAAGGCAGAGTCACTCCAGCATGAATGGGAAAACATATGTCTACAAGAGGAAATATTATGGAGATAGAAATCCAGAGTACAATGGATTAAGGAAGGGGAGAGAAACACCATATTCTTTTACAGATCCACCATAGCTCACAAAAACAACAACATAATTGTGAAACTTACAAATCAACATGGAATAGAAAGAAACACTCATGAAGAGATGGAAGAGGTTCTCGTCCAACATTTTCAGAGAATTGCTGAGGAAACCTCAGAAGATAGATATCAGTTTACGAAGAGATTTACTCAATACATTCCAAAATTGGTTTCTAGAGAAGACAATCACAATCTCAATAGACCAGTAACAGAGGAAGAGATTGAGGAAGTCATTACAGAGATGCAGTATGGGAAAGCACCAAGCCCGGATGGCTTCAATGTGGACTTTTTCAAAACATGTTGGAGGATAATAAAACAAGATATTCTAGAGGTAGTGGAAGACTCTCGAAGATTTAAGACAATCTTGAGGGTGCTCAATGAATCCTTCATAGCCTTAACCCCCAAACAGGAAAAGGCTACCTCTCTAGACAGATTTAGACCTATATCATTATGCAATGTGGTATACAAAATAATATCCAAAGTAATTGCCAATCGTCTCAAACCACTCCTCCCTACCCTAGTGTCAGAGGAGCAAATAGGCTATGTGGAAGGAAGACACATTCTTAATAACATAATTCAAGCACATGAAGTGGTTCACTCACTCAGTACTAATAAACAAACAGGGATGATAATTCAGCTAGACATAGCTAAAGCCTATGACAAACTCAGTTGGTCGTACATAAGAGTAGTTCTAAAAGCCTATGGCTTTGATTACATTTGGATTAAGTGGGTCATGGCGCTAGTTACCATTGCCAGCTGTTCAATTCTTCTTAATGGCTTTCCCTCCAAAACCTTCAAGCCTACTAGAGGTCTCAGGCAAGGTGATCCTCTTTCTCCTTTCCTTTTCATTCTAATGATGGAAGGGTTAGGGAGAGCAATCAAGGTTGCTAAGGAGAAAGGGAGAATTCAGGGTTTGAGACTCACTCATGATGGGGACACAGTGACACATCAGCAATTTGTGGATGATATTATGCTGCAAGGCACACCCACAGTCAAGGAAGCCAAAGCATTTAAGCAGATTCTGAGGGACTTTGCCATGAAAATAGGCACAAAGGTATGTCTTACTAAATCAAAGATTTTCATTTTCAATACATATATTTTGATTCAAAGAAATTTGTCCAGAATTTTGGGCTTTCAAAGAGAGTCTTTGCTCGCAAAGTACCTGAGAGTTCCTCTCACAGACAAACCATTACAAAAGGAAATCTAGGAGCCTGTTCTTAGCAAATGGAAAAATAGAGCTCTAAATCTCACAGGGAGATTGATCCTAACTAAGGCTATACTCCAAAGTATCCCTATCTATATGCTATCAACCATTCCGACACCAAATGGTGTAATTACCAATATAAGAAACATTCAAAGAGACTTTCTCTAGGGGAAAGGTGAAGAAAAGAAGAAATGGGCCCTAGTGGCATGGGACAGGGTATGCAAATCTAAAGCCCATGGTGGCTTAGGTCTCCATGACCCATGAGTACTTAACAGAGTTCTAGGAGCCAAAATCTGGTGGAGATGGATAAAGGAAATTCAAGTCCCCTAGGCAATTCTTTAGAAGCAAAAGTATGCTAAAGATTGGCAAGAAAAGAGCCTCATAAGAATGACAGGACAAGTAAAAGGATCATCAATTTGGAATAGGGCTTGGGAGAACAAGGCCCTAGTCCAAAATCATAGTTTCTGGGAGATCAGAAATGGTCAACTACCTTGGTTCTGAGAGGATAATTGGTAGCAGGAGGAAAATCTCCATAGTGAAGAATTAGCAGACATTCACACAGACACGATTAACAAAGGATTAAGAAGGGTAAGTGACTATTGGGATCAAACAAGGAACAATGGGAAATGGAGAATTTGGAAACTTCCATATTACAATGAAAGCAGCATGATGCATACTCAAGCTATAGCCCTCGACGGTCTTTTGGAAAAGAGGCAAATCTTAACCTCAACCTTGGAAGACTAATTAAGATGGGGAAAGAACAAGGCTGGTCTCTTCACCCTTAAGGAGGCCAAAAGGCTAGACACAGGGTTTAGCTTTCTAAACACTGATAAGACATGGAAAGAACTCTAGGATAATCCTCATTGGATGAAAGTCAAACTATTCAAGTGGTTGGTTCAACAGGGCAAGATTCTGACATGGGATAACCTAAGAAAAAAAGGCTTTGTTGGCCCCTCAAGATGTCACCTATGTGGGAAATAGGAAGAAACCACTAATCATCTACTGAATAGATGCTCTTTCACTACAATACTTTGGAACTGGGTTGGAGATGTCTTCGAGTAGACAAACAGACAGGTAAATGACATCATTGCTACATTGAAAAACTGGCGGAATATTTTTTTTTCGGATAATGAGACAATAACCTCCACCTGGGAGTTGACCCCAGGGTTCTTAATCTGGAATGTTTGGAAGGAGTGCAACAACAAGATTTTCAAGGACAAGGCGAGCCCGGTGAGCAGCATCCTAAAGCTAATCCTTAAGAAACTCAAAGAGACTGTTCATATCCTGGGAGGTGTTGATACCGAAAAACCCATTGGACAAAGAGAGACCAGAATCCTGGAAAAGTTAGAGCTCAAGGTTCGTCTCCCTCGGTGTTCTAAGCAGATCAACAAGAAGAACTCAACAGATAAGGCTTTCTAGCAACCTCCTCCTCATGGTTTTTTAAAATTTAACATCGTTGGGGCTTCAAAAGGAAATCCGGGAGAAGCAGGTTATGGAGGGGTCATGAGGGATGAGGAAGGAAATATACAGGTCATCTTCCACAGTTATCTAGGAAAAGAAACCAACAATATGGCTAAGCTCATGGCGATGGAATTGGGCTTGGAAATATTGCTCAAGTACAACATTCACAATGTCATCATAGAGGCCAACTTATAATTAGTCATTAATTCGGCGAAGAGGATAAATTCTGGTGTTGCACTTGAGAAAATCACAGGACATTGGTGGCTTCTACAAGTCTACCAAAGAATCCAATCACACCTAAGAGTTCTGAGAACTCTTAGATCGATGCATGTTCGCAGGGAAGCCAACAAAATGGCGGATTGGCTTGCTAATGAGGGAGTTCGTGTTGGGTGTGGAGCATGATTATTTAGAGGTCTTTGTTTCAGCCGCATGTATACCCCAAGAAGTTTGTACACCCCTCCACGTGGGGGGGCGTGGGGGAGACTTGCCCCCCTCGCGGGGGTTCAGGGTGGGGGGGCGATCCCCCCCGGCTGGGGGGTCTGAAGGTCAGTGGTCCCCCGGCGGGGGTTTCGGGGGTAGCACCCCCGAAGCTAAAAACAGATGTAAAATTTCCTTGTAAAAGTATAGTAATTTCTAGTCAATCTGGGCTGTTCATTAGGCAGATGATCTGACGGTAGAACTTATGTTTAGTTTAGGGTTTTTTCCCCTAGAAGGCAACCCCTCTCTTCGTATGAGGGCATTGTATTGAGGCTGTGTAATAGATTTGTATTCTCCGAGCGAGAAACAGAGAGGCGAGACTGTGAGAGAAAACAAAGGATATTACAACGGATCTATTGTAGGTTGTGTCTCTTCATTTTGCTGGATAATAGAGAGGAAGGACTGGCTGTTCGAGGTGGATGATGCCAAACTGGGTGAACCATGTATATCTGTGTCTCTATGGTTTTATGCATTTTCTGTGTTTATATTTCTGCTATATTCTATGTGTTCCATTGCTCTGTAATATATAATTTTCTAACAATTGGTATCAGAGCCGAAGGTCTATTTGGCTGACAAACTCGCAGGAGAGAAGGGTTCCTGGTTCGAGTGGGAGCAATGGCAGAAGAGGGTAAGTTTAGGGTCGAGAAATTTAATAGCCAAAACTTCTTGCTGTGGAAGATGCAGATGGAAGATTATCTGCATCAAAAAGATCTGTACCTACCATTAGGCAGAAAAACAAAGATGCTGACGGGTATGACAAATGAAGAATGGAACCTTCTCGATAGAAAGGCACTCGGAATAGTACGGTTGTGCCTCGCAGTATCGGTCGCCTTCAACATTTCGAAGGAAACAACGACAGAGGGTTTGATTAAGGCGATGGCGAAACTATATGAAAAACCCTCGGCCTCAAACAAAGTATTTCTTATGAAACGGTTATTTAATATGAAGACGTCAGAAGGTGGATCTGTTGCAGACCATTTAAATGATTTTAATACTATTACAAATCAGTTAAGTTCTGTAAGGGTAAACTTTGATGATGAAGTTATAGTTCTGTTATTCTTGTGCTCATTGCCAGAAAGTTGGAATGGTTTAGTAATGGCCATTAGTAACTCTGTTTTTGGATCTAGTACTTTAAAGTTTGATGATGTTGTCGGTGCTATCCTTAGCGAAGAAATGTGACAGAAAAGCTCCGGTGAGACATCGGGTAATGCTTTGAGTGCAGAGTCTTGGGGAAGAAAAATGGAAAGAGGAAAGAGCTCAGGATATCGCAGTAAATCAAGGAAAGACAGATCCAAGTCTAGATCGGGGATAGTGTGCTGGAAATGCGGAAATAAAGGACACATAAAGAAATATTGTAGATCTCGGAAGGGAAAGAAGGAGATGCACAACAAGAAAACAATCATGAAGCAAATGTGACAAGTGAGATGTTACAAGATGCTTTGATTCTTTCTTTCGAAAATATTACTGATTCCTGGGTGGTAGATTCAGGGGCCTCATTCCATGCCACACCTGATAAGAAATACTTTCATGACTATGTTCAAGGAGATTTTGGACAAGTTCGTTTGGGTGATGATAAACCCTGTAAAATTGTTGGAATGGGTAAGGTTCTTGTAAAACAGCAGAATGGAAACCAATGGCTACTAAAGGAGGTAAGGCATGTTCCAGATCTAAAGAAAAATCTGATTTCAACAGGGCAGTTAGGCGGTGAAGGTTGTGTGACAACTTTCACAGATAAAGCTTGGAAGGTCACCAAAGGAGCCCTGGTAATAGCAAAAGGCAAAAAGGGGTACATTGTATTTATGCAATGGTATTTCTAACTCTGTTAATGCTTTAACTTCGAAAGGAGTAGATGCAGCATTATGGCATCATAAGCTCAGATACATGAGTGAGAAGGGGATGAAGATTCTTCACTCAAGGAATTTGTTGCCGGGTTTGAAGAATGTTGATTTGGACTTCTGTGAGAATTGCATTTATGGAAAACAAAAGAGGGTCAGATTTTGTAGAGTTGGGAAAGAAAAGAAGAGTGAAAAATTAGAGCTTGTGCATACAAATGTATGGGGACCTACTCAGGTATCATCTCTCAGTGGCTCTCGTTATTATGTCACTTTTATTGATGATGCAACTAGAAAAACTTGGATTTATTGTATTAAGAATAAATCTGATGTATTTGATACTTTCAAGAAATGGAAAGCTTTGGCTGAGATTGAGACAGGAAAGAAATTGAAGTGTCTTAGATCAGAAAATGGAGGTGAATATTGCAGCAAAGAGTTTGATAGGTACTGTTCGGAGCATGGAATTTGCAGAGAGAAGACAGTTCCAAGAACACCACAAGAGAATGGTGTGTCAGAAAGGATGGACAGAACAATCATGGAGAGTGCAAGGTGCATGAGATTGCATGCAAGATTGCCTTTACAGTTTTGGGCAGATGTTGTAGATACTACTATTTATCTAATAAACAAAGGGCCTTCAAGTTCCTTGGATGGTGGTGTTCCAGAGGAAGCATGGACAGGAAAAAAGGTAAACTAGTCTTTTTTAAAGCCTTTTGGTTGTGAGGCCTTTGTCCATATTAATAAAGAAAATAGAACAAAGCTTGAGACAAAATCAAATAAATGTACCTTTATTGGATATGGTGTTAATGATTTTGGTTATCGCTTATATGATTATGAAAATAAAAAAATCATTGGGAGCAAAGATGTAATATTCAATGAAAAGGTCTTGTATAAGAATTAGTTGTAGGAAAATAAACAGTAAAAAGAAAACAAGGAATACATAGTTCTTGATGAGATCACTGAAAAAGTAAAGGTGGTTGAAAATAATAATAATCAACAACTACAACAACAACAACCACCACAACAGCAACAGGCACCCCAAACACCTGAAAGTGGTGTTAGAAGATCTACCAGGATAAGTATACCCCCTGAACGATACTCTCCTTCATTATATTATTTATTGTTGACTGATTCTTGTGAACCCGAATGTTATGAAGAAGCAATGCAGGTTGAAAGCAGGAAGAAGTGGGAGGTAGCCATGGAAGAAGAGATGGACTCCTTAATGCATAACCAGACTTGGGATTTAGTTAGGTTGCCTGCAGGAAAAACTACATTGAAGAATAAATGGGTTTACAGGTTGAAGGAAGAAGATGGAGGAAAACAAAGGTACAAAGCTAGACTTGTGGTGAAGGGGTTTGCACAGAAGAAAGGTATTGATTTTGATGAAATATTTTCTCCTGTTGTTAAATGACTTCAATCAGAACTATTTTAAGTCTAGTAGCAGTTGAAGATTTGCATCTTGAGCAGTTAGATGTAAAGACAACCTTTCTCCATGGGGATTTGGAGGAGGAGATATATATGCAACAGCCACAAGGATATGAGGTAAAAGGGAAAAAAAAACTAGTGTGTAGGTTGAAGAAGAGCTTGTATGGCTTAAAACAGGCTCCAAGGCAGTGGTATCTAAAATTTGACAAGTTTATGTCTGAACAAGGTTAGACTAGATGTCACTCTGATCATTGTGTTTATCTGAAAAAACAAAATGATGGAAGCTATATTATATTGTTATTGTATGTAGATGACATGCTTGTTGCAGGGTCTAACATGCAGGAAATAAATGTGCTCAAAAGAAAATTGGCAAATTCATTTGCAATGAAGGATTTGGGAGCTGCAAAACAAATCCTTGGTATGAGAATAACTAGAGACAGGAAAAATCACAAATTAACATTGTCTCAGAATGAGTACATACAGAAGGTGTTGAAAAGATTTAATATGCACAATGCAAAACTAGTTAGTACACCTTTTGCTAGCCATTTCAAACTTAGTAAGGAAATGTGTCCAAAGACCCAAGGAGACATGGATTATATGTCTAAAGTTCCATATGCATCAACCGTTGGAAGCTTAATGTATGCAATGGTCTGCACAAGGCCTGATATTGCACATGCAGTGGGAGATGTAAGTAGGTACATGAACAATCCAGGAAAGGAACATTGGATGGCAGTGAAATGGATTCTCAGATATTTGAAAGGTACCACAAATCAAGCATTATGCTTTGGTGGTTCAAACATTTCTCTACAGGGATATGTTGATGTAGATATGGTAGGTGACAGAGATAACGGGAGGAGCACTACAGGATATGTACTTACTGTAGGTGGAACAACTGTCAGTTGGGTTTCAAAAATCCAAAGTGTTGTTGTACTTTCAACAACAGAAGCAGAGTATGTTGCTACTACAGAGGCTAGTAAAGAAATGATTTGGTTACAAAGGTTTATGGGTGAATTAGGTAAGAAGCATGATATGGGCACATTATACAGTGATAGATAAACTGCCATTCATCTTGCAAAGAACTCAACATTTCATTCAAGGACTAAACACATACAGCTCAAGTACCATCTCATACGATCAGTGTTGGAAGATGGAGAGTTGAAGCTGGAAAAGATACACACTAGCCAGAATTCTGCAGATATGCTGACAAAAGTTGTAACCAGGAAGAAACTGAGAATATGCTTAATTTCAATTGGTCTTCAAGGATGACGATGAAGATGAGAAAAAACCAGGTCCAAAGAGGATATTCTCCAAGTGGAAGATTGTTGGGTGTGGAGCATGATTATTTAGAGGTCTTTGTTCCAGCTAGATGTATACCCTAGGAAGTTTGTACACCCCTCCACGCGGGGGGTGTGGGGGGGATGATCCCCCCTAGCTGGGGGGTTTGGGGGCCAACGGTCGGGGGGGTTTCGGTGGTAGTGCCCTTGAAGCTAAAAACAGATGTAAAATTTCCTTGTAAAAGTATAGTAATTTCTAGTCAATCTGGGCCGTTCATTAGGCAGATGATCTAATGATAGAACTTATGTTTAGTTTAAGGTTTTTTGCCCTAGAAGGCAACCTGTTAGGCCCCTATACTACTAGTGTCACCCCTTATTGTTATTAGTACAAACCACTTATTATATTGATGTACCCATGTAGTGCCCATATTGTTACTATTGTGC
>APFE030514864.1:44173-60893 GCA_000404065.3 Pinus taeda
GAATCCAACCATGTCTTGTAATTCATTGGTCAAAAATACCACTCAAACTATCAAGATAGAAGGACATATCAAGAAGAAAAATGTTCAAGAAGTGAAAGATCACATTGAGCGTCAAGAAATGAATCCGACCATATCTTGTAAAGGATTGGAAGAAATTAACACTCCTAAAACTCTAGAGATAGAAGGACATATCAAGAAGAAAAAGGATAGCACCAAGATATGGAAGGCTGAAAAGCTTGGAAATCTATTTGGAAATTTAGATGGTATGGGATTCTTGGCTGAAAGCAATTCTGAGAAAGCAGAAGAACATTCAGTGTCTGCTCTTAAGCAAACGATTTGGAGAAATGGAAGGCAGCCACTGCAGTTGGAAGAAAACCGTCGTGCTACTTACAGGCCATTTAACCAACTAGAGAATGGAAATGACTCAATACTTACTATTCTAGATGGGGAGTCAAAGCAGCTAATCCCTGTTGGAATTTGGTCAGAGCATGCTTATGCAAGAAGTCGTGCTCGGTTTGCTGCAAACCTTGGACCAGTTGCTTGGAAGATTGCAGCTCAGAAGATAAGGAGAGCTCTGCCCCAGGTGTCTCATTTGGCCCTGGATGGGTCGGTGATTATGAGGCTCCTCCTCGTGCTTTATTGTCACATGAAAGAATATCTGTGGCATCAGTGTCCTCTTCCACTACCTCGCCAATTGTTCCAGGTGAAACCAAGATTAAATCAAATAACGCTGAAGATAATCCCAGACTAAGAGATGAAGGGCTTCCAAAGAACTTAATTTCTGAAGGCAGGACTGTTACATCAGCTACAGCGGCTTTGTCAGCAAGACAGTTGGTTTCAAATTCTGCAATATGTCAAGGGATAGATAATTGCCAATCTATTCGTAATCCTCAATCTGAAGTGATTTGGCATGGCACATTAAATTCTAGTGGTGATGGAAGAGCTAGTTTGCCTTCTCCGGAAGTAAAACAAGGCTCCATAAGGTCAGGTTTAACTGTTACCACATCCAGTGACCTAGCCCTTGTAGGTACAAAATTTGGTTCAGAAGTAACACAGTCCAGATTACTTGAAATGGTCTCAAGAAATAGCACACTCATGCATGGGGCCTCATTAAAGCAGGCTGATGGTTCAAGGTCCATTGCCAGTCTTCAGGTAATGAAATCTGAAAATATGACAAATGAAAGTGATGCGCGTGGTGTTGCCAGAAAAGCAAGTGATGCATCAAAACGCGGGTGTAGTTCTCCTGGTACAAATATTGCAGTCACCACAGTAAGCTCTTCTCTATGCAACTATCAAGTTGGTTGATAGCTCGATTCCACCTTAGTCCCACTTAGATAGAATACCCTAGTAAAGTTTCTAGTCCATAACATTGAGTGTGTTAGAACTTTTTGTAGTTCATTTTGGAGATCTTCCATGTAACTCTATATATTTGTAATTATGAATACCTCCCTAGTTAAGAGGGGGTGTTAAAAAATGTAACTAGTGTCAATCTTCATAATTGTACTTGAGTCATGATGTAATATATTTATTAAAAAAATGAAATTATTATTATTATTATTATTTTTAACATAGTCGGTTGCTATTTATATTCCAAAAAAATATTGGGAGATTGAGCTCCTAAGATACAAGACTTTAAGGCTCGTAAGCGAAGCTAGGAGATGATTAGAAGGACAAAATTCTCCTTTGCTTCTGTCATTTCTGACCTGTGGAAAACAAGAGCAAGTGAAAATTCTAACAAACTGAGACAAGAGTAAGCAATGTCTGTAATACATCTCAATCTATGTTAATATGGCTGATTTGGCGTGTTGTTGAATCGTCTGGCTTGCTGTCAACTTCAGCATTCTTGAGACTTGAAGAACTGGTGCTGGGCGCATTTCATTTCTCCATCATGTATTTCAGGATGTCAATTGCTTCCTGAGCATGGCTGCATCTGTTGGCCAGATCATTAAACTATTCCTGGAGCGAGGGGACTTTGTGAAGGAAGAGGTTGAGGTCTACTTCGTATTTCTCATTGGTCATTTTGACATGGGAATCGATTTTAGAGTCCAATATTCTTTGATTCACGCAGATTTTCTCCAGTTTTGCCTGAAGGTCTGTGCAGTGTAGGCAGTCTTTGCTTTTTGCCATTTCTTGGATGCTAAATGTTGTCTTGCTATTCTGATTGGAGTGAGAGGGGCCAGTTGTATGTAAAGTATTTTGCCTTGCCTTTGAGAACAGAGATGGACAGAGTCTGAGAATGCCCTGAAGGTTAGAACAGGAGAGGGAGCAGCCCTTCGGGGTCGAGGGAAGGGAGCATGAAGAGCTTATGCCGCAGAGGAGGGGGGAGGATGGAGCGAAGGACAAAGAGCGAAGGGGAATGACAACAAGGGTGGAATGGGAAGCAACAACAAGCTGGGGAGAAAGCGGAGATCCCAGCCAAGCAGGGGATCATGGAACAAATGCAGAGAGACGCAGAGGGGACCAGAGCGACTGTGCGCTAGAATGAGGGAGGGAAATTGAATTTAAAGAAAGAGGACCACTAGAGGGGAGGGACGAAATCACGAGGGAGAGGAAGAAGGAGTCACGGGAGAGAGGGGTTTGACACAATTGAGATAGCGTGGGATGGGCAACGGGACAGAAGGGAGGTGAGCAGATCACGGTCAGAGATTTGGCAGAGGGGGAATGATGCTGAGTCCTGTCAGAGTATCCCTTGAGTATGTTGCAGAGATCTGGATCAAATGTGCTGCCACAGATCATGTAGAGGAATTTGGTCAAGGGAGGTGAGGTTGGGACTCTAAATTGTTGCAGAGAAGATTGCCTTTGGATCTGCAACACGCTCTGTTGGCACAATTGTCGGCTTCTTTGTTGAGAGAGCGAAACACATGGTAAAATCGAAGTTCCATGTTTTGACGGTTTAGTGCTTGACACCTGTTAATTGTTTGCTAAAGGAAGATATTGGATGCCTTTCAATTGCTAACCATGAGATTGATGATAATGGTTGAGTCTCCAAATATCATCACTTTACTAATTCCAAAATTTTGAAGTTGATTTAGTCCTTGATAGAGGGCAAGAGCTTCTGCATTGTTGTTGGATAAGGGACCTAGTCCCCACTCAAAAGTGGCTATGATGCTACCACTGGGATTATAAATAACTCTGCTTGCACCTGCTATTCCAGGATTGGATTTAGAGGCTCCATCGAAGAAGAGGTAGTGGGAATTGTTGTTTCGGAGCCATCCCGAGAAATCTTCTTCTTTGATTCTTATTTTCCAACCGTGTTTGGGGATGTTGGACAGGATGGTGGCATTGTTTTCTATCTGATTGCTATTGCTATTATCTATCAAACAATCGATGAAATCTCTTTCTTCGACACTGAGGCCGACAACATCAATTTTCTTCATGTTTTTAGTAGAGATGGTTTCTAACGTTAAACTCTTTGCCTTGCTGTAGAGTTGCCTTGTGATGGTTTCCTTGTCTTTGAAGATCTTGCGGTTCCTTGCCAGCCAAATTTTCCACAGAAGGGCATAGGGGAGAGCATCCTAAACTCGTTTAGCTATATTGTTCTTCTTATGCTGTCAAGGGTAAATTTTCTTCTAGAGACTCAGAACCTTGCCAATGGAATTCTGGGGGTTCCATGGGGGATGGTCATTAGGGGAAATTCCACTCCAGCAAGAAATTGCAAAGGGACATGTGATGAAAAGATGTTGGATGGTTTCTTCTATTGCTTGACAGTTTGGGCATCAAGAAGGCCCAACTATACCTCTCCTTTGCAAATTATCAGTGGTGAGGATTTTCCCTTTCAAAAGGGTCCAGATGAAGAATTTGATTTTGGGGATGGCCTCGTACTTCCAGACAATTTTCCAACGCGTCCAAGTAGGAGCAGGATAGTCTCTATCGCACAAATATTGGTGGCCAGCTTGAATTGTATAACTAGAACCTGTGGGATCTCATCAAAAACTGTCAATGTCATTTTTTATTATTGGGGCAATGCTATGGAGATGAGTTTGGAGATTGTCGAAGCTCTCCCTGAGATCTTTGGGTATGGGAGGGAAATTCCATCCCTTCCAAATCTGCAAGTTAATGTCCCATTGTGAGATTTGGTCCAGAAAGTGTATTCCTTTATTGCGTAGAAAGAGAAGGATTTGATCCGTACTTGGTTGACTGTTGATAGACTGGTTCCCCATAATCTTGTATGCACCGATTTTAACACTGCTGCCACCCTTGGGGACTTTGGAGGTGTTTTGGGCCAAAAAGGGGATGACTTTTTTGCATAGTTTCCAAACTTTTGAACTGTTTCTAGCAGGTATTTCACAGTCCAAAAGCTGTTGTCTTGGGCTGCTAAGGTATTTGGCTTCTAGCACTCTTTTCCACCATGCCGGTTGTTCACCAATTAGTCTCCACACAATCTTACCTCCAAAAGCCAAATTTGAGAGTTTAGGGGATCTAATTCTGAGTCCTCCACAGTCCTGACCTTGGATTACCTGCTTCCAGCTAACAAGATTGAACTTCTTATTTTCATTTTTCCCCCCTTACCAGAGAAAATGGCGGAGTATGATTTCCATTTTGTTATGGAAGATGAGTGGAGCCTGCATTAGAGTGAATTGATAAAGCGGGAGAGATGAGAGTCCTGATTTGAGGAGGATAAGGCAACCTGCTAGATTAAGCCATGTAGATACCCACTGCTGCACTTTCCTCTTCATTTTATCAATAATTGTATCCCATATTTAAACTTTTAAGGGTCCAATGCTCATAGGCATTCCCAAGTAATTGAAGTATTCCCAATTTAGCTTGAAAGGAACCCCAAAAATGTTAGCTATATTATGGAGAGTTTGGGCTGACGCATGCCAACCATAGATGCAACTTTTTAAATGGTTGATCACACCTCCTAAATAGCTCATATATTTGAGCTTTGAAACGTCGGGCTATTGTGATAGACGCCCCTCCTATTAATAGAGTGTCATCAGCGAATTGGGAATGATTTATGTTTTTAACTCCATTCTCAAACTTTATCGCAGTAATGAGGCCAACTCGCCTCTTGCAATCTAGGGCCTTGCTGAAAGATTCAGCCATCAAGATAAATAGGTAAGGGGAGAGAGGGTAGCCTTGTCTTAGCCCTCTTGAAGATTGAAAGGGAGGTCCAAGCCTACCATTAACAAGGGGGGAAATCCAAGACCCCGAGATACAGGCTTTGATGAGATCAAGAAAGGGCGCAACAAAGCCCATTTTTTGGAGAACAACAATTAGGAAGGAATGCCTTACCCTATCGAAGGCGTTGGCCAAATCCAGCTTTAGGATGAATCATTTTTCTTTCCTGGAATGGCTAGAATGAATTTCTTCTTGAACAAGGAGAATTGAATTAGAGATTTGCCTGTTGGCCAGAAACCCACCTTGGTTTTCAGAGATGATCAAAGGAAGAAGAGGTTTCAGATGAGTAGCTAAAATTTTGGCGAAGATTTTGTAAGAGGAGTTGCAAAGAGAAATAGGCCGGAAACGAGAGAAGGTTGAGGGTCGATTCTCTTTGGGGATGAGGGCTAGGTGGGTGGAGTTGGTATAGCCTTCAATTTTCCTTTTGTGTTGGATCCATTTCACCATTTTGATGAGATCTTTTTTAATAATTCCCCAATGAGCTCTATAGAAACTAATTGGAAAACCATTCGGACCAGGAGCTTTGTCTGGTTGGAGAGCCCAGATAGCTCCTCTTATTTCTTCTTCTTCTATCTCCTTGCTAAAATTGTCATTGATTTCAGCGCTGATCCCACTAGGGAGGTATTGCAGCAGGTCTGCGTAATCTTCTTCTTCTCTAGTTTCTGTTAGGAGTTCTCTGTAATGATCTGAAGTAGCTTGCTTGATATCGCCTTTGCTGGTTTGTTGATTGCCTTCACTATCTATGATAGAGGAAATGTTGTTCCTAATTTTCCGCACTGTAGTTTGTTTATGGAAAAAGGCCGAATTTTTGTCTCCTCCTTTCAGCCATAACTGTCTGGACTTGATTCTCCATTTCTGTTCTTATTCTCTATTGATGCAGTAAAGCTGTCCATAGAGTTTATCTTCGTGATCTTTATCTTCCTACTCAAATCCACGCTTCTTAATTGTGCTATGGGGATTTTCTAACTTGGCTCTGGTCTCTCTTTTTTCTTTTTCCGGCTCTGTGTAGTAGTTTTTTGCCCAGTCTTTTAGAGCGTATTTGACTCTTTTAATTTTTCTTTCCCAAATGTATCCCGATGATCCTTCTATGTGTTGATGCCAAGTGCATTGGATAAGTTCTTTTGCTGTTGTGTTTTCATTCCACAGCAGACTGTATTTTAAGGGGAGAGGCCCCAATGGATAGTGGCTTTCAAGGACCAGAGATGTGGGGTAGTGATCTGAAGCTGTGGAAGGGTGAATAAAGGCGTAGACAACAGAGTAGGTGGAGATGAGAGTTACATTCACCAAGATTATGTCCAGTCTTTCCATGATGTTATTTTTCCCTAGCCTGCGATTGTTCCAGGTGAATTTGAGGTTTTTATGGACTACATCGACAAGGTCGCAGTCCTGCATAATAGTCTCCAACTGGTTTCTGTAGGGGTCTGGGGAGAAACAACCTCCTCGTTTCTCATTAGAGTGCAAAATGAGATTTAAATCTACCCCCCAGAATAATGTTATTATTTTCTTTGTCAGCTATATTTTCACTGGGAGAGCTCCAGCATTGCTCCTTATCTCTATAATGGTTTGGTGCATATACATTGTAAATGATTATCCTTTGGTTATTTGTAGTACTCCCCAGAGTAGTCTTTATCTAGTGATGATTGATTGTTTTTGCTATAATACTCCAAGTATTTTGGTTCCAAAGTGTTGCAATTCCCCCATAGGCTCCTCTTGATTCACAAACGCAACCTTTGTACTGTTTATGTTGTGCAATGATTTTTTTCATTTCTTGCTGCCCCTATTTTGTTTCTTTGACTAATACAACTTCTGGTTTCTCTTGATTTATTAGATCTTTTAAGGCATTTATTTTGGAGGGGTGCCCTAGTCCCCTACTATTCCAGGAGAGGACTTTCATCATTTCAAGTGGGGATTGCAAAGAGTTTCTCGCCCTCCCTGCTCCTTATTTATTGAATCTTTGTCAATTTGTCCCAAGATGTAGGACTCTATGGGATTCTGGATGCCCATGGCTATATCCTTCAGGGCATTTTCATCTCTTTGCTATTTAGTCGATTTCCTTCCTAGCCTGTTTTTCTTTTGATTGTCTAAGGTTGCACCATGCTCCTTTGAGTTACTTCTGGTGATTCTAGCTGAGGGTGGATCAGGAGGGAGGGTGGAGGAGATAATCAGAGGGAGAGGAGATTCTGTGGCATCGGTTTGGGCTATGGGGGGAGGGATTATCTTCTGCGGGAGTGAGGATATGGAAGGGGTTGGAGGATGGTGAAGGTGGTGGGGGATGGGGTTGGTTCAGTGGGGTTAGAGTGGAGTTAGAGAGGGACGAGGTGGATTGGATGGGTGGATTACGAGTAGAAGGTCCAGATTCAAAACTTGGGTTGGGGTTGAGGGCTGCTTTATTTTTCTTAACTATTTCCCATTGTCCCTCTTGCGAAGTATTTTCTACATCTACTAATTTAGTACAACGATTGGCAAAATGGCCATATTCATGACATACCTTGCACTTGAATGGAATCTGTTCGTAATCCGATTGCTAAATGTGGGTCCAATCATCCACCTTGAGCTTGATCGCCTCTGGAAGTCCTTTGCTTAGATCTACTTCTATGTAGATGCGGGCACAAGCCTACATGTTGTCTTTTCGTTCACTGCGATCAATGTATTTTCCTACAGCGTTCCCAATAGCTCGAATTGATTCATCTCCCCAACAATGGAGAGGAAGATGAGGAAGCCGAACCCAGACAGGTACAACACTCGGAATGTCCAACTCGGGATCGAAGTCCGGAGTCCATTTGTTGAAGTATAAACTTCTTGAATCCATGAAATAGGGCCCATTCTTGAATATCAAATCTTTATCTTCTTTTGTCTCAAAATGAAAGGTAGAATACCCTTTTCCACAAAATCATATGGAAATTTTGCCTTGTGTTTTGTAGACCAATTCCTTTCAACCCATCTTTGCACTATTTTCGACAATGGCTAGAGTCCAGTAAATCACATGATGAGACCTCGTTCTACTAGAGCAAGGGCGGCCGTGCGAGGTAGAGTTGGGGGAATATTAACTTCCTGCAAAACATTGAGTTTTTTCACGAACTTGGAGATTGCTGAGCGAGGCCTCTGAGGTGGTAAGGATCTAACCAGAGCTGAGAAGGTCTATTGAGCATCAGTCGCTTCTGGGGGAGCCTCTAGAGGGGACATGACTGAGAGCCGAGGGTCGAGGCACGATCAAGGTTAACCTAGCAGCAGGGGCGCACTCGAGCAACTACAGATAAAAAATTGTAGGATGTTATTGTTATCACTATTAAAAAGAAAACTAAATTTTATTATTAAAGAAATTAACTTATTAAAGCACGAGTTTCATGCTTGGGTCAATTGTTTTTAGGTCAAAGTCTCCATTCAAGACTTTTAGGGTTTATGTCAAGTGTCATTGTACATGTCATAATGTAAAGAACCCTTCTTGGGATTTATTTGACAAGAAATAAATTTATTTTCCTGTAAATTAGGTCTTCTAGGCCTCTTCCACCAAGTCAATCTCAAACTGGACAAGTTGGCCTAAACTGAGGGGCATAAACTATTATATGAAGGCAACAACTCGACCTCATTTGGAGCACTCACTCACTAAGTTCAATCTCTAATTACTGGGGCAGTAAAAGGTGTGAAATTTAAGGAAGAAAGTGAAAAGGGCTAGCGAAGGAGAAGGAGGTATATCTCAAGCATAAGAAGTTGAAATTATCTCTCTCTCTCTCTCTCTCTCTCACATGTGAAGCTGCTAAGTTGTTGGAAGGGTCGAAACTTCTGTTCTGTTGCTAGGTTGATATTCTACTGTTGGGATTCAAAATTCTGAAGCTGGGAAGTCAAATTTCTAGATTGTTGTTGGGTTGAAGATTACGAAATCAATTTGGAAGGTTGACTTGGTGGAGGAGGAAGGTCAATTCTCAATTGAATTACTGAAGGAAGAGTTCTTGATTGGGGTTTCCCCTATATAGGGGTTTTAGCTCTGGCTGACAACCTAGAACTTGTGTCCTTGATCTTCGTGTTTTGGTTTTGGTAATTGGTTGATGAACTAAGATAAAATAAGAACATAAGAAAGATAATAAGGATTCAAATATATCACAAGTAATTATCAACTAGAGAAAATCTTTCTGCCTTTCCAATTTTCTAACATTTCTTTATGGATGCAATGTAGTTTTCATTGTTCCATGTCATCAGAAGATCATCTACATACACCACAAGATATACAATTTTTAATCCAAATATCTTGACAAACAAAGTTGCATCATCAAGATCATAGTGTTTGAAATTGAGTTTCAAAATATGTTCAATCAATTTCTCGTACTAGGCTCACGGTGCTTGCTTGAGGCCATACAGGGATTTTACAAGCTTGCATACTTTGTGTTCATGACCATTCACAACAAATTATTCTGGTTGGGACATAAAAACACTCTCTTTCAGATCTCCATTCAAGAAAGTAGTTTTCACATCCATTTGATGGACTTTCCAACCGTTTTGAGTTATCAAGGCAAAGAGTATCAGGTAGGTATCCCATTTTGTTGCGGGGGAAAAAGTCTCCTCATAGTCTACCCCTTCCTTTTGTGCAAAACATTTTGCTATAAGCCTAGCTTTGTGCTTGTCAAGTGAGCCATCTACTTTATACTTGTTTTTGAAGACCCACTTGCAGCCTATTGATTTGGTTCCCAATGGGGGATAAACCAACTTCCAAGTGCCATTCTTTATCAAAACATCATATTCTTTCTGCATTTCTTCTTTCTATTCATTATGACAAGTGGCTTCTTTGAAGGAATTTGGTTCAAAATATGTAGACAAATTTAGTTCACAGTCATAAGAAACATCCATATCAACAGGTGAATCAGGATCATCTACATCACCTACATTTTGTCTAATAGAGCTTCTTGTTCTTGTCTTTCCAACCTCATAAGGACGAACACCTAAGTGCCTTTGTCAACCATTTTGGAGGACCTTTCTAAGATGGCTTAGGCTGCTTAGTTGACTGAAATGGCGCTGAATCAAGATTTAACCTCTCAATTATGTCAATCCCGTCACTCAAAGTGTCATCTTGATCAATGGTTGGAGCTTCATGAGGGGGAGAGAGTGCTTCAAAAGGAGATTCCATAGATTGATCTAGTATAGGGATCCCCAATTCAAGATGTGGAATCTCATTATAAAACTCTTGAAAAGTCTGCATGTCTGAATCTATCCAAGCAATAAAGCTGCCACTCAACAACATTGTTAGTCTTGGAAGATTCAAGAAAGATCACGTATCTAGATATTATAAACTTCTTATTCAATTCATCATTGAGATGATATACTTTGGAAGTATCTGAGAACCCCAAGAAGATACATTTGCGACTCCTTGCATCAAGTTTGTTTCTTTGTTCCTTAGGTTTCAAGGCATAATAGGTGGAACCAAAATCCTTGAGATGCCTCACCGAAGGAATGTGGCCATACCACATTTCATAGGGAGTCTTGTTTTTGACAACATGAGATGGACAACTATTCTTTATATATACAACACATAGAATTGCATCAACCCAAAACATCAACTTAACATTCTTGAAAAACATTATTGGATGTACCATATTTAAGATTATCATATTCATTCTTTCAGCTACTCTGTTATTTTGGGGATTATAAGGCACAGGTTGTTTGATGTTTGAACCCATGCTGACAAAGATAGTTTTCAAATTCATTCGAAGTATATTCTTTTCCATTATCAATACAAATAGAGCTAATATGAGATTGTGCATCATTTTAAATCCATGCATGAAAGTTCTAAAATGTTTCAAAAGTGTCAAATTTGTTCTTCAATAAATAAATCCAACACATTATGGTGTAGTCATCATATATTTGTTACCATTTGTAGAAGGAACATACATTGGGCCACATAAATTAGAATGAATGAGTTCAAGTTTTCTATGTGCTCTGGAATGAGAATCACGAAAACACTGTTTGTTGTGCTTTGCGAGGATACAAGCATCACATTGCTTAAGTTTCCTAGGAATAGTTCGAAAACTAGTAACGCCATTTTTCTTCAACAAACAAAGGTTGTCATAGTTCAAGTGTCCAAATCTAGCATGCCATAAAAGACTTGATGGAAGTGTACCTTCATCATAGTGAGAACTGTATGAATTTTTTTGTGCATGAGTAGAGGTTCCTTGCAACTCCAGAAGCCTTTTTTCTTCTATCCCAGTCATGACAAGTGAGTGATTTGATGCTTTTCTGACCTCAACCTTGACATCAAATATATGAATGGAGTGTCCTTGCTGGAGAATGTGGACCAGTTTGTGGAGTATCAAAGAAGGTATGTTTTGATGGTTATTTCAATATCTTTTCATTAGGACTTATAAGCCTTTTTGCATTATGAACTTAGAAAATGATAAAGAATTATAATGAAACATGTGAGATTAATATAGAACATTGACAATTGTCGTTTCCATGAACAGGAGGGAGGAAAAACGAAAAGTGGCCATCCTAAAGGAAAAGACAAAGATGAATTAACTATTGTCCCTTAGACGAGAGACCACATGCAAACCATATCAAAACGGACCAACCCAGGAAAGGAAGCAGAGGTACCAGCTCGGCGCAGAAAAGAGAAGAAGTAACTCAGGATTAACGATTCTGCGAATCCCTCAGGATCCTTGATCTTGAGGGATCGCTGTTTTATCTATTTCCGCATCTAGATATCTCCGTCGTCACCCTTATATAAGGGATAACATTGTTAGCTAATGGGGATGGTTATGCTTTTATGTAATTTCTTTTAAAAGATCAAGACTATGATCATTACGTTCTGTTAAGACTTGCTTTACTGTAATTTTACTTCATGCATTAATACAGACTTGGTTACTCTATTATCTTTGAGCCTGGATCAACCTTAAGCGGTGTACCCCTGGAGGCTAAGGACCCGGCCCTGGAGGACACTTGCTCTTGTACCATTACGCGTGGTTTCTGTGTGGTTTGCTTATCAACGTGATCTGGTAATCTGACGTGTTTTATAAAGTTTATGTCACATGCTCTGTCATGTTTAATCTACTTAATGTTCCTGTAAACAAAAGTGTTTTATTGACGCTGCATCATGTTACTATTCCTTTAAGTGTTGGTATAATACAGTTAATCTCTACAGGATACTGTTGTTCCATTACAAAGTTTTTGTGTTATGCGATTGTGCCTTAGCATTACAGAATTTATCTTGGAAGCTCTGATTTTATATGATTATTGAATCCTTGAATATTACTGTTTCATCTTGAGATGCAATCGTATGCTTTCTAATTAGAGTGATAAACGGAATCAGACTAAGCACATCGTGTTTATATGGTTTTCAGTGCTGTTCCATTTGTGTGTGTACATATTTAAGAATGAAGGATTGATGTTTGGATTGATGGGATTGAATAAATTCACAGCTTGTTAAACTTAGTTACTGCTCGATTCCTTGATTGCTGTTTCATTTCCGAATTGTTGTTCCATTTCTGAATTGCTGTTCCATTTTCGAATTGTTGTTCCATTTCTGAATTGTTGTTCCATCTTCGAATTGATGTTCCATTTTAAGGTTGTTGTTCTATTTCATTGTTGTTCTCTTTATTTACCGTTTCATTTCTTATTTGTTAAGGACGATCTCAAGATGTAGTGAGCATCGACATCTGCTACCCGGCTCCCAGACCCCTGATCTGTTCTCCGATTTCTTTTCCATCAGTTTCTAAAGGGATGGGTTATTGCTACCGAACCCTTCACTGATGCATTGCTTCATATCTGAGTGTGTGATTTAGCCTTTTGAAGTAGTTAAGTTGTAGACACGCATCAATTTAATTTTGTAGTTTCAAAAAGCTGTACTACGAGCATTACTCTGACAAATGCTAAGCCTCAGACTGAGACACTCTTTAGAATAGCAAAATGTTCCCGGATTGACATATTAATGTGAGGTAACTAGAGGTGAAAGAGACCCTTTTTATAGCTCCACATTTTGGTGTTGTTGCTGAGGAAAGTGTGTAGCCATTTGTTCTTTTTTTTCAGAGTAGTGTACGAACCTGCTAGGGAAGAATTGGTTTTGAAAACGGAAGGTAAAAACCTACTTGTGGAGCATGTAAAAGCCCTGCTCCTTTGCTCGCTTTCCTGCAGATTTGCTGCTATTTGCTTAAGTAGGATTTAGTAGTTAAATTGAGTGCATGACTAAGCAGAAAAAGCCAGAGAAAAATTCCAGACCTTTACCAAAGCCAGAAAAAGCTAAGGGGTCGATGACCCTTGGTCGATCAACCTTCATAGACGAAATCTATAAGAAAGCCGAATCTCAGCCCTCAGTAGGACCCAGGAAAGTTACTTCCAAACAACCTACTAGCTCCCTTCAGGCCACAGGTTCACCATCTGTAGCCTTTGCTGAGGTGCATAGTCAAACGGATGAATAGGACTTTCAAGAAATTGAAAATTCTATTCTAGAGCTAGTGCAGGAAGGGAATTTCAGTAATCTTTGTGAAGGAGAAGGAGAGACAGGGGAAACTGAGGAACCAAGATCTCCTCTTAGGATAACTTAGCCATTGAGCAGCCCAGACAAAGGGAGTGCTGCAAAGATTACTCTTGAAGGGACCCAATCTCCTCAATCAAAAGTGCCAGATAGAGGAAGTGCTATTAAAATTATTTCTGTCAAAGCCATTCCCTCTCAACCTAGGAACACCCTCCTAGATATTCCAGAAGGTTATTGGCATATATTTGATCCAATGGCTCAAAACCAGCCAAACACCCAAACCTCTACATTACAATACCCCATAGTGGATTCTACAGCAAATGCCCCCATGAAAGCAATCCCCCTTCAACATATCCCTACATTTCACGGGCTTATATCAGAAGACCTGGATGCATTTTTATTTGAATTTGATGTACTGTGCAGAGGATATGATTACACCACTGACCCCCAGAAACTAAAACTGTTTCCCTCTACACTAAAAGGGGATGCTTTAAGATGGTTTATGGGATTAGGTGGTGGGGTTATAAATAAATGGGAACAAATGAAAGAATCTTTTCTAAAAAAATATCAAGACTATTGTAGGTCTAGAGAACTGAAAGATGAAATATTCCAGATGATAGCTAGACCAAACGAAACATTAGAAGAGTATGTGGAACGTTTTGAGTATAATCTACAAAGATCTCCCTATGCATCACTGCCTTTACCTGATAACGTGTTAAAAACAACATTAATAAGGGGCATGAAAGAACAATGGATCGAAACATTAAACATTATGGGAAAAGGGGATATTTATCAAGAAAGTTTTGCTGACATAATTGATTTATGCATCAGGAGTTCGAGAGGCAGTACACGAATCAAACCAGCGGAACATGATCGGTTTGTAAGAGAGAATAAAATTTCATTAGAAGGAGTAACACATGTAGAAATTGGAAATTTATTAGAAAATTTTAAAACTGATATACTAGGGACATTGACTACACAATTGGATGTTTTGCAAGCCAAGCAAAAGCAAATGGAGGCATAACAGAATTTGGCAATCTTCTGCCCCAGATGCAGGAAGAAGCATAGACATAAGGAGTGTCCACTAGATGCAGTACAAACATGCGTCATCTGTACAAGGGATCACTCTACGGAAAGTTGTCCCTCACTACCTGGGCTGAAAGCAGTATATAAGGAGGCAGAAGAAGAGCCAGAAGCGGTGTATTTGCTCAACCAGCGCTGTCAGTGGCAGCCGCGACAAACCAGTATGTTTCCAGACCTAGCTTCTTTTTTTCAGTCTTCGCAGTATAATGCTCAACAGTATAATACATGGCAAAGTCAATTTCAGCCTCCATTTCCAAATTGGTCACCATAGTCATATCCTTCTGCAAACCCGTGGCTGAATTAGACAAGCCAATTTGGTTGGTCGAATCCTCCTTATCCCCCACCATATTGGAAAAATAACCCATACCCACCACAATGGACTCCCCCTACTTCACAAAGATCAGCCTGGCAGACTAACTAGCAGAGACCAACGCATCAACCAGTAGGAAATATCCCTCTCCCTCAACCTACACTGCCAGCTTTAATACACAATCCCTAGTCTAATCTTAGACCGCAACTCCCAGCCCAACCCAACCCCAAACCAAATAACAGACCGGTCCAATCTTTCCAAATCCTAGAAACACCAGAAGTAGGACCCGATCTGAGGGAGTGTAATGATATTTAGTTAAGATCTGGGCGTATTATTCAAACTGAGGGAAATAAAACAGTTCAGATTGAAGATCAGTTACCTAGAGAACATCTGTCACATGAAGAGGATGTGAATAAACAACAAACTCATAATCAAGCAACCACATCTTCTCCCCCGTTCCTAGAACGATTAATCATACCTCGACCTATACAACAATATGATTTTGACATTCTAGGAGAATTTCAAAATTTGTACATAAAAATACCATTCCTCCAAGCCATTCAAGACATCCCGATATACAAAAAAACTATTAAAGAATTGTGCATAAAAAGGCCAAGGAGGAATATAACAAATAATCCAAGAGTTCAAGTAGTCGACACTTCATCTGACTTATTATCAGGAAAGGAAACACCCATTAAGTATGAAGACCCAGGAAACCCAATAGTAACTGTCCAAATTTATGGTCAAACCCTGCCCAATGCCTTAGTTGATCTTGGAGTTGCAATCAATATCTTAACAATCGCTACTTGCCAAAAGCTAAGCATTACATCTATAGAACCCACCTCCACATTGTTAGAATTGGCTGACCGATTTGTGGTTAGGCCAGAAGGCATACTACATGATGTCATGGTCTCGGTTGACTCCTGGGAATATCCAACCGATTTTCTGATAATAAATCCTAAAACCCGACTTGATGGACATCCATTGATTTTAGGAAGACCTTGGCTCGCCACTGCTGATGCCTATATTGGCTGTCGGCAAGGGAACATGATCATAACCAGGGGAGCGGATATCAAGAATTTAGTGTTATATCCCCCAGCACAGCCAAGTATCACAATAGTCAAAACTAATAGGCACCCTGTATCATATCTTACTGATAACATTAGATTTCCATTAACTATACAAGAAGCACTTGAGTTCAAAGACCAAACAGAAGATGATGCCATCAGTAATTTCATTAGTCAAACTGAACTCACATCTCGTACCCAATGTCATATCATAAAAGCAGCATTTGATAACGGAATAGAAGAAGACCCTCTGAAAGATACACATGATCACACAATCCCTGTCACTTCTGTTGCAAATAGTAAAATTGTGGAAATTGAAGTCGGAAAAACCTTAAACATTAACGCCAACCTCACATCCGAACAAGAAACAAAGCTCATACATATGTTAAGGAAATATAAGGAAGCATTTGCATGGGACTACCCTGATGTGAAAGGAATTGACCCCCAGTTATGTACACACCACATTTACATAGAAAACGATGAAAGACCTGTTAGGCAGCCTTAGAGAAGACTAAATCCTCATCTAAAAGAAGTGGTAAAAGCTGAGCTTCAAAAACTTTTAGATGTTAACTTTATCTATCCTATCTATGATAGTAAATGGGTCTCCCTGCTTGTGGTGGTACCAAAAAAGAATGGGAAATGGAGAATCTGCGTGGACTACAGGGAGCTAAATAAAGCAACACAAAA